>JACERR010000147.1:0-78653 GCA_016760335.1 Gastrodia elata
AAGTATGAACTAAGTCAATACTTAGCTATTTTAGATATCACCTATGAGATTGTGTTAGACTAGCAAAATCTATGCAATATGCTAACTTCTATATAAGATTGCATTCCAATTACGCATGAAATTGAGAACAAAATTGAGAGTTTTAGAAAAGTATTGTTTAGCTTATCTCCCTACGGCTTTGAGATTTAAAGATCATGTTTAATAATCAAAATGTAAGTTTTAAATCTAATAAGTAAGTCATTGCAAAGTTTAATAAGACCTCAATTATAATTTTTGCAGACACAACACGTTGTGAGTGATTCATCTAGTTAAGTCAAACACAAAGGTACACTGGATATTACTTTATATGCTTTTACTTTCAATTGCTGCTTATGCATCTCTTTAAGCTTATTATTACTTGATATGTTATTCTTACTACTAATGATGTATGAGAAATTGAATGATGTTCATGTGTCTTGTGAATGTTGCAAAAAGGGTTCCGAAATAGAGCATGATTAGGTTAGGGATGGGGCTAGTCCTCGGGAGCTATAAAGGTGCCATCTGGAGCCTTTGAGGGAGGCACAAGTGAAGGTTGCTTAAATGCACGTTGCCATCTGAGATCCTTAAGTGGGTCCAGGTGAAAGTTTATGCTTAAATGCATATGAACCCAGCCTCATGGTTCTGGCTTTGCCCAACAGAACTGCTATTATTGCTTCATGATATCATAGACATAAACATAAATATAGATTTTTATGCAATTATCAATTTTCCTTTTGACATTTGGCATGTGAACCAAATATTTATTATTGTAGGTGATCTGATTATCTTTTATTTGAAACACACTGTATTTACCTGCAAATTATCTCATTTTTTTTTCTTTGCCTTCTGCTATGCTTTAAGTATATTTTTAATATCTTTTGTATTTAGAATGTGCATTAAGGCATTATTTTTATAATGCCAGATCAGATACAGTTGGAGGCGGTTGATATAATCTAGAGGTGTAGTGCGAGAAAATAACTGCCCCTTCCAGGATTAATAGTTTAATGTATATTGAATTTCATGTAATAAATTATGGATGTTGTTTTTATTTTAAATTGAATGAATGTCGTTTCTTTTAAGTGAATGGCTTGAATGTTCGTTAACTACTATTTTATCTAACTGCCAATATGATCCTGCAGAAAGAAGCATCCGATGTTAGTTTGGTTCTTACCAACCTAACATGGGTCATCACAGTTGGTATCATAGTAGGATTGGAAGTGTTAGAGTGAAATAGTATGTGACATAGAAGCCATAATTGGAGAATCATTCAATTTAAAGTATAAATATACTAGAATGAAATACTTGATAGAAAACTAGTGACATAATAAGATTGTGGTAGAAACAAAACATCGTATAGAAAACTAGTGACACGATGAGGCACTATTAGGACAATATCTAGTAAAAAGACTAGTTAAGGTCATTATTCAATGAATTATAAGTTTATGCCTTTAAACAGATGAATTCCCCTAATCATTCGGAGGAACACTCGGAAATCTACTTAAGCTAAGAAGGATCTTGGCAAATGGACTTCAACAAACCTAATTTCAGTCCCCCTGCTCTTGAAGATCGGATTCAAGAGTTGGAGGTTAAGGAAGAGGCACGCGGTGAAAGCCTGATAAGGTTCATGTGTGTCTCTTACGAGAAGATCACCAACCTCCAAAATGATATACAAGAATTGAAGGAGACACTAAGGTGGGTGCTCCCTAAATTGGCCGAATTCACTTTGGAAAAAGAAGAAGAGCATGAAGAGCGCCTTTCAAAGGTTGAAAGAAAAGTGCATCAAATGAGGAATGTAGCCTCAACTTAGGAAGAAAGCAACCAATAAATATAGGAAGCTTTGGGCTAAAAGCCTTAAGCAACTCATGTAGAATATTATCTTAAGAGCAAAATTTTGTGTAACATGAAAAATTGATTATATCTTTATTTCTGTTAATTTTCTTTAGCATAAAATATTAATTCTTTCTAAATGAAGCATTCATTTCTTTATTTTTTTTTTAATCACAATCACCCTCCTTATAGATGATTCCAGAAGAGTACTCTCCTGAGTTGCCAATGGAGACTCTGGTGAAGGCCCCTTTGCCTTCAGGTCCATTGGAGAGTAAGACTGACAAAATCTTGGAGTTGATGGATCAAATATTAGCCAATCAACACAAGACTCAGGAATCTCCCCCTATCCAAGGGCACAGAATTGGCGGAGCTTTGCAAGCATTCTTGAAGCTAAATCCCCCACGCTACGACAGATCAGCTCGTCCAATGGAGGCTGAAGATTGGATCCAGGAAATAGAAAATAAATTGGAGGACATAAGATGTCCGGCCAAAGATGCGGTGCGGTTGGCTAAGAGCTTATTCAAGGACGAAGCTGAGCGATGGTGGGGAGTCACCCACAAAACTCAGTTCATGGGCTTGGAACTAGAAGACATATCCTGGCAAGAATTCGCGGAGGCATTCCGAGGTCGCTACATCCCTCTGTCTGCCCAAAAGATATTGGAGAACCAATTCATTAAGCTGACCCAGGGAAATAAGTCCATTGTGGCTTATGAGTCTGAGTTTACAAGACTCTCCAGATATGCACCTAAGCTGGTGGACACAGAGGCTGCTAGGTGTAGTAGGTTCTTGGATGGCTTAAAGGACTCCATCCGGACCAGCTTGCTCCCACTCAAGCACACCAAATTTGCTGAGCTACTGGACTGCGCGACCATTATGGAGCATAATGAGCAGATAATTGCTGAGCGCCAGGAGAAACGTCCCTCCCAATCCCAAGATAGACGTGAAACCTTTAAAAGGTCTCAATCTAGTCGGCAGGCCAATGTCTATCAGATCACATCAGGGCTTGCTAGGGAAAGGGAAAATTCTGAATGTCGCCGACCTCATTCAATGGGCAGGTGCTATCACATGAGCAACAGATGTTATCATTGCGGCAGGATGAGGCATAGTTATCGACATTGTAGATCCTTCAAAACTATAGATGGGGACATTATTCAGAGGCCCAAAATGAACCCGGTATCTACCCCTCCTCGTACTCCGGCTCCAGCAAGTACACCAGCCTCGACATCATCTCCTGCAACCATGCCAACTCAAAGGAGAAATCAAACCCCGGGACGACCAACTGCCGCTAGAGTTTACACACTTACTCCAGTCATGGCTCCCGAGGATCATGACGTGGTGACATGTACTTTTTAATTATTTTGACCGGCACTTCTTAATTTTTTTTTAAGAAATAAATCTTTAGCATGCATTTAATATTAGGTACCTTGTATTTTTCCGAGCATGCGTGTATAACCTTATTCGACACAGGTGCAAGTCACTCCTTTATATCTGAAACCTTTGTAAGGAAATTACAACTGCCATTTATAGAGCTAGCAGAAAGATTAAACGTGGGGTTACCATCTGGCGTCCTCATGAGCGCTAGAGAATATTGTAAATATGAAATCTCAATTAATGGTGGGACATTTAAAGCTAGCTTGATAGTTCTCCCAATTGCAAATTTTGATATTATTTTGGGTATGGACTGGCTATCTTGTCATCAAGCAGTCATCGATTGCCAGCGCATAAAGATTACCTTCAGATTACCTTCACATTTATGGGAAGACTAGTGACATTTATGGGAAGACTAGGCACTGCAGCGTCTCTCATCAATGTCATTCAAGCAGCTAAGTTAATTCAAAAAGGATGCGAGGCCTACTTAGTAACAATGATGGAAAATAAAGAAGAGGTAACTTCCCTAGATGATACAAGAGTCGCCAATGAATTTCCGGATGTATTTCCCAATGAATTGCCAGGAATACCTCCGGTACGGAAAATAGATTTTACTACTGATTTAATTCTCGGTACGCAACCGTTATCAAAGGCATCTTATAGAATGGCCCCAAAAGAGCTTCAAGAATTAAATGAACAATTAAAAAAATTGTTAGATAAAGGCCTTATTCATCCCAGTATGTCACCTTGGGGAGCTCCTGTGCTTTTTGTCAAAAAGAAGGATGGAACGATGAGGATGTGTATCGACTACAGGGAACTAAATAAGGTGACTATTAAAAATAAATATCCTCTTTCTCGAATAGATGATTTATTTGATCAACTAGCAGAAGCTGTTGTTTTCTCCAAGATTGACCTTCAATCTGGATATCATCAAGTAAGAATAAGGGAAGAAGATATCCCTAAAACCGCATTTAGGACAAGGTATGGCCATTTTGAATTTCTTGTGATGTCCTTTGGACTAACCAATGCATCGTTTCTATTCATGAATTTAATGCAGAGGGTTTTCAAACCATATTTGGATAAATTTGTGATCATCTTCATTGACAATATCTTAATTTACTCCAAGAATGAAATTGATCATGAGGTTCACTTGCGAATAATGTTGGAAGCTTTAAGATGCAGCAAGCTATATGCAAAAGTTTCTAAGTGTGAGTTTTGGTTAAGCTCAGTAGCCTTATTGGGCCATATTGTAAGCATTGAAGAGATTCAAATAGATCCAAGGAAAATTAGTTCCATTCAAGAATGGACCCAGCCTTCAACAGTAACGGAAATCAGAAGTTTCTTGGGATTAGCAGGTTATTATAGAAATTTTGTACAGGAATTTTCCCAGATCTCGGCTCCACTCACCAAGCTCACCCAAAAAGCCATGCCATTTATCTGGAGTTCTGAATGTGAAATTTCTTTTCAGAAATTAAAGGATGCTCTCACGACCGCCCCTGTTTTAGCACTACCTCTAGAAGGCATGGACTACCAAGTCTACACTGATGCATCCAAGGTAGGACTGGGGTGTGTTTTAATGCAAAATGCGAAGGAAATGCTTATGCTTCTCGCCAGCTGAAAGTTCATGAAAGAAACTATTCGGTTCACGATCTAGAGTTAGCAGCCGTTATCTTTGTTCTTAAATTATGGAGGCATTATTTATATGGGGTAAAATGTGAACTATTCACAGATCACCAAAGCCTCAAGTATATCTTTACTAAAAAAGAGTTAAACTATCAGTAAAGATGATGACTGGAATTCATTAGTGATTATGATCTGGATATCCAATACCACCCAGGAAAAGCCAACGTTGTGGCAGACGCCTTAAGTCGGAAGTCATTTAGTGTACTCAATGTGATGACCATTAATAATGATCTAGTTAAGGAGCTGAGTAAGCTAGAGATAGATCTGGTAACAACAAATCAATTGAATACCATTTCAACTTCAGAGATTACAGATTTAACATTAGAGGAATGCATAAAACTCTCTCAAGAAAAAGACTCTGAATATCAAAAACTGAAGCAGATTATCCAGGAAGGAATAGTTATCTTCAAGAAAAGAACAGCTACATTTATCATAAAACTCGATTGTGGGTCCCAAACGATAAAGAATTACGAATGGTGATTTTACAAGAAGCGCTTCATTCAAGATATAATATCCACCCTGGGACTTCAAAAATGTACCACGACTTGAAGAAAATGTATTGGTGGTCTGGATTAAAGAGAAGTGTAGGAGAGTTTGTGGCGAGTTGCAATGCATGCAACTTAGTGAAAGCAGAACATCAAAGGCCAGGAGGACTCTTACAATCCCTACCAATCCCAGAATATAAGTGGACTGATATTGCCATGGATTTCATTGTCAGGTTGCCTCGAAGCAAATCGGGAACTGATACTATTGGGTCGTCATTGACAAACTCACGAAGTCAGCTCATTTTCTTCCGATAAGACAAACAGATCCTGTGGAGAAGCTCGCTAGAGTTTATATCAAGGAAATTGTTCGGCTACACGGAATTCCAAGATCAATTATATCAGACAGGGACCGAAGATTCACTTCTCAATTTTGGAAAGCTGTACATCTTGATTTGGGCACCAACCTTACAATGAGCACTGCTTTTCATTCTCAAACTGATAGACAAACTAAAAGAGTTAATCAAGTGCTAGAGGATCTCTTGAGACTTTGCATACTAGACTTCAGCGGGAATTGGGAAGAACACTTGCCATTGGTTGAATTTGCTTATAATAACAGTCATCAGGCCAGCATTGGAATGGCGCCCTACGAAGCTCTGTACGGAAGAAAGTGTCTTACACCTCTATCCTAGTCAGAAATTGGAGATGTCCAAATTTATGGATCTGATCTTGTTGAAGAAACTAATAAAAAGATTCAATTAATAAAGTTAAGAATAATTGCAGCCCAGGACCGCCAAAAGAAATACCACGATTTGAGACACAAGATACTAGAATTCCAGGTAGGAGAGTTTGCTTATTTAAAGGTAAGCCCAATTAAATTAGTATACCATTTTGGCATATCAGGAAAGCTAAGCTCGCATTATGTGGGACCATTTGAGATCATTGCCTGAATAGGGAACTCTATTTACCGTTTGAAACTACTTGAGGATTTTTCTAGAGTACATGATGTGTTCCATGTATCATCCTTACGTAAGTGTCGACAAGAACCATCTCATCAACTAGTAGCTCCCGGAACAGTAATTCAGTCAGATTTAAGCTATGTAGAAGAACCAGAACAAATTATAAAACGGGATAATCGTCGATTAAGAAAGAGAACCATTCCTATGGTCAAAGTGCAATGGAAAGGTTACAGCGTCAAGAAAGCAACGTGGGAAAGAGAAGAGGATATGAGAAAAGAATACCCCGAACTCTTTCAGAACTTAGGTAATCTTAATTAAACCTTTTTGCATTAAACTAAATATTTTCTATTACGGTAAAATATCGAGGACGATATTATTTTTAAGTTGGGGAGTTTGTAATGACCCTAGGTCATTAATAAGGCGAAACATTAAAATCCTGATTCGTTAAATATCCCGCAATTTTCAGTTTCCCGTTAACACTCCCGCCAAAACTTAATTTTTCAGTTTCAATCTTTGACATAGAAAGTTTTCAAATTCATTTCGGCTAAAATAGGAAGTCTTAAATTCCATTGAGCACAAAAGATCAAAATAGGAAATGAAAACCTCATAAAAAAAAAATTGTTGTCGGCAATTAAGGTTGGCAGTTCGATTAGGAAGGAAATCAGGAAACTTACGTGCGTTCATCAACCGCTCGGCTCCAAAAATTATGACATTTCCAAAATAGCCAGAAACCCCCTGTGCGTTTCAGCGCAACGCAGCAGGCGTACGTTACGTACGCACGCCTTATAAAAGCACTAGAAGGCCTGATGATTAATTTACACCCCTCCCTCTCTTCTATAGAGCGTACCTGAGCCGATGGATGACAACCGAGCCGATCGTCTCCCCTGCACTCAATTCTCTTCCCGCTGCTGCCTCGAGAGACGGCCATCAGGAGTTCGTAACGCTAGCGTGCAGTAGCCCTCATCAAATCGACGAAGCATCGAACCTTCTTCCCCTCGCTCAGCACGTGTTGATTCCTCTCTGTGCATCGCTCGATCATCTCTCAGTGCGCTCGATTCTTCGTAAGGTATTAACTTCTGCAGATCCTCTTAAAAGAATAACGTATATATACGTATATATATGTATATATATGTATATATATATATATATATATATGGATATATAAATATATATAAGTATATATATATATATATATGATAACAATAATAATCATAATAATAATATTAATGAAATTAGAATAGAATAAGTTATTTAATTTCAAGTTTTATGTTGAAATTTTTATGAGTAGTATAATTCGGTTAATCTATTAGCATGCATTAGTAGCAAACCCTAAATGATCTAATTCCAGCTTTAGTTTAATTATCAAGTCATGATGTTAGAAGATTTAAAAAATAGAATTTGATAGGTTAAACTCATATATGCTTAAATTGAAAGTATGAACTAAGTGAATACTTAGCTATTTTAGATATCACGTATGAGAATGTGTTAGACTAGCAAAATCTATGTGATATGCTAACTTCTATATAAGGTTGCATTCTAATTACGCATGAAATTGAGAACAAAATTGAGAGTTTTAGAAAAGCATTGTTTAGCTTATCTCCTTACGACTTTGAGATTTAAAGATCACGTTTAATAATCAAAATGTAAGTTTTAAATCTAATAAGTAGGTCGTTGCAAAGTTTAATAAGACCTCAATTATAATTTTTGCAGACCAACACGTTGTGAGTGATTCATCTAGTTAAGTTAAACACAAAGGTATACTGGATATTACTTTATATACTTTTACTTTCAATTGCTGCTTATGCATCGCTTTGAGCTTATTTCTACTTGATATGTTATTCTTACTACTAATAATGTAAGAGAAATTGAATGATGTTTATGTGTCTTGTGAATGTTGCAAGAAGGGTTCAGAAACGGAGCATGATTAGGTTAGGGATGGGGCTAGTCCTCGGGAGCTATAAGGGTGCCATCTGGAGCCTTTGAGGGAGGCACAGGTGAAGGTTGCTTAAATGTATGTTGCTATCTGAGATCCTTAAGTGGGTCCAGGTGAAAGTTTATGCTTAAATGCATATGAACCCAGCCTCATGGTTCTGGCTTTACCCAATAGAACTGCTATTAATGCTTCATGATATCATAGACATAAACATAAACATAGATTTTTATGCAATTATTGATTTTCCTTTTGACATTTAGCATGTGAACAAAATATTTATTATTGCAGGTGAACTGATTATCTTTTATTTGAAACACACTGTATTTACCTGCAAATGTTATCTCATTTTTTTTCTTTGCCTTCCGCTATACTTTAAGTATATTTTTAATATCCTTTGTATTTAGAATGTGCACTAAGGCATTATTTTTATAATGTCAGATCAAATACAGTTGGAGGCGGTTGATATAATCTAGAGGCGTAGCGCGGGAAAATAACTGCCCCTTCTAGGATTAATAGTTTAATGTATATTGAATTTTATGTAATAAATTCTGGATGTTATTTTTATTTTAAATTGAATGAATATCATTTCTTTTATGTGAATGGCTTGAATGTTCGTTAACTATTATTTTATCTAACTGTCAATATGATCCTGCGGAAAGATGCATCCGATGTTAGTTTGGTTCTTACCAACCTAACATGGGTCCTCACAAGTACTCAGTTTTAGATCCATTACTATTTTTAGTTTACTTTTAATATTCCATTTATAGTTCAATTTTATCTTACTTTACTTCAGTTTTGTATATTTTATACAGTTTTTCAATTATCTTTACATTATTACTGCAAATTTATTTATATTATAAAAATGTTAAATGATTAACTAGAACTACTAAGATTAGTTTCGGTGTGTTAGACTTATTGTCTAACACGTGGTACTTTTGGGATCCGACAATTTGCTAGATCTTGAGCAGTATATTGAGCCAGGTCAGGAGGACACCCAAGAGATTCAGGAGAAGCCCATGGAGCTCTAGTGGACTCATCTTCAACTTGCTATTTTGCTTAGTTTATTTTAGTTCAGTAGTTAGCTTTTATTTCTATATTTCAGTAAACTGTTTGTAATAATTCTGGATATATTTTTCTTTTCTTTTCTGAACAAATGTTTTATTCAACTTCTGTGATGACTATTTCTGGATGTTTACTTTAGCTTTCGTACTCTGCTTATATACTATTTATACTTAGCATTGTGATATGATCAATATACTCAAAATATTGATACTTTATACACACATTGGATTTTTCATGTATGTTTTAAATCCAATGTATGTATTAGCCTGATACTTAGGATAAGGATATGACTCTTATCCTAAGTTTTAGCTCTCAACCCTCCTTGAGGTTGAGTCAGTAGCCCTTCAGATGGGTTTTAGTTTCAGCTGTTTAGGAAGACGGGATATTGCTCTCTGAGTGGCGCGCCGCTCCGCCGCCGAACTTAATTATGACTATCTCTTTTGTGCACGGTGACGGGGCGGGGTGCTACAAAAGGTCAATGGAAGAATTTGAAGGTGGGCCCAATTACAAGAGCCCAATCAGAAGCCCAATAAAGAGCCCATATATTGGGCTTACCATTTGTATTTTATTTTTATTAATATTGTACTCTTTTTATTTATTAAGGCACATGTTGGCCAGCCATGGCATGAGAAAAATATTTAAGTTAAGTAATTGGAGTTACTCCCTCGTTAATTGCCAACTACCCATCTTTCCCTTCAAAATTTTTCTCCATATTTTCCCTCCAAAGCTCATAGGTCAAAAGACTTGTAGTGCCTATAAATATGAGTTGAAATGTAATATAATGAAGTTACTTTAATTAATGAATTTTTCTGGTGAATAGCTCTCATATTTCTTGGTGCTTGGTAGCGTCAAGCTTATTGCCTATCTTTGGTGAGTTATATTCTTATTTTATTTATATTTTATTTTCTAACTATACTCTTATGCTCATAACCTCAAACCATCCCCAAGGCACCTCAATTTGAATGTGTCTAGCACAAATGTTCATAACAATTACAAAGACATACGAAATAAGAGTAGAATTGTAATATAATCTTATTGAAATAGGAAATATGAGCTAGACCCCCTTGCATTTGGAAATATTGCATAATTGTCCTATAGATCTAAATTTCTTCAATGTGTTAGATTGACATTATAATGATTTATATCATGACACTTACATTACAAAATCAAATCTCAGTAGGATTTGAATTCAAGTTAATTTTTATTTCAATGCCCTAACTACTAAATTATGGGACCTTTCATAAATAAATGATAATTTGAAATAATAATATTTTTTAGAAAAAGAGTAATTATAAGTTACATGTTAATGTTAACTTTAGATTTACTTTCTTACATTAATTTAATAATTTCTTAGCTTTTTTAATATTTTAACTTGCTAATTTTAAACTTTTTGAAAATATTTTGATCATTTAATTTTGTATTGATTGCAAGTAATCTATATTTTAAAAATTGCATTTTATTGAAGATTATATAAACTAATTAGTTATATCTAGTGTTAATTAGTAATATTTAATATTTTTGATATTAATAAAAACAATTACTTGTTGAAATATTTTATTAATATTTTTAATATGGTATACATACATACATATATATATATATACCTATATTTTAAAATTTCTTGGCAAACTTTTTTTAAGGATTGACTTTGATACTTATATCTTAAAATATAAACTTAATTAACATTTTTATCCGGATTATGTTCATGTCATTTTTTGTTCACTTGATTTTGTAGGTATGGGAGATTTCAATGACCACACATCTATTTATGTAGAAAGCCTATGGGATGGCAATAAAATGTTGTTTTAGCAGATGTTCACCACAAATTGTGGAAAACTTTGTGAAAAAGAATGTATGCATGCTTCTCATTTAATATTATAACATCTCTTTATTTTTTATGTTATTATTGTTTTATAATTCTTATTCATTTCTTGTATATTTAAGAGTTTGGATTATGACTTAATTTCTTATATGTATTTTGTTGCCATTCCTATTTTAACTAAACCTTGAGAGTCGCTTTGTAATAGTAATTTTTATTCATACTTAATTATGTATTTTACTCTTTAGTATTTTTATTAATACCTAGCTGTGTTAGTAGAATGGATGCTTTTTAAACCACTTTAACTATCACCCACTTTACATAAATAGGTGGTGTTAATATTAGTATATCTGAGATGGAACTTTTTAAGATGGCGCAGTGCTATTATTTATAGTTTCATGATTGAGCAACAACATTAAAAATAGTTATCACAAGTCTATGTACACAAATAAACTTTTTCCCTCTGGGAATGTATGATTTCATAGTCTACACACCAAAGGAGATCATCACTGTGTTGATATTTTGGAGTTGATGGTGTTTGCGAGTTAATCACTTCCTCTTGTTTGCCAAAGAGTGGTTTTATATTTGCAACTATTGCCATTAAATTACATGGTTAACTATTATAAGTTGAATTAAGTCTTTTAGAGATTTTGTGATTTAATTTACTTTCCTAACTATTTAACTTACTCTCTATTTAACTCTAAATTCATGTTCTGCAATCAGAGATTAAATTGAGCTCAACCAAATTAGTTGTGGGACTCAATTGAGTGTATCAATTATATTAGGATTTTAAATATGTCACAACTTGAATAAGTTGAGGGGAACATTGGCAATTTTTTTACTATTCAGTTTAACACAACTATTGTGGCATATATAAAATGATAAGCTAAGAGTAGTTTGAGAGGGGATTGGACAAAATGATTAGATGCTTCTATGGCTTCAATTTATTAGATTGAATAGTCTTTCATTCCTCAAATATGTTGTAGAAATGTTTCATATTAGGAATGGTTGAATTTTAATGGGATGTTTGGAGAGTGTACTAGCATTACATTGAATTGTTTTTATCATTTTACTTAATTTGATTCACTTTCTCTTTCTATGGGATTGATGAATGTAGCTACATTTTTGGTTGATTATGATTTGGCCAATAATAAGCTTCTTTTGGTTTCATACATTTGTCATAATTATGGAACTGGAGAAGAATAGTTTTATATAATTTTGGCTATGAAGCTTAAATGTGAATCAATTATTTTAGTATTTTTTAACATCTTTTTTCTCTTTCTATGGTTTCAATGATAACATGGATTGTTTCTGTGTACTTTGAAATAAATTCATTATAATTTACAGTTAACCATGAGCTTTTTTATTATTTTAATAATAGAAGAATAACAACAATATTGCCTTAGTCCCACTTAGTAGATTATCTATATGAGTTCTTTATCTTCATTATTTTTTGCCAAATGACAGACCTTTTCTATGCTCCAACTATGTGAGGTCATTCTTGATAACTATCACCTTTTTTCATCTTTCTTTTCAACATACTTTTCATCTTTTAAATGGCCAAAATTCATTTGCTCACTACTTTGTATTGGAGCATATGGCAGGCTATCCATATTGTTTGAACTAGCTAAAATATCTTTCTAGGAGTTTTTTTAAAACGTGATTTACTCTAACTTGCAACATTGGTACTCATTTATCAACATATCCTTTTATGTATACCCACCCACTTATTATTTTACTAGTATATATTTGTTCTGCAACCAGCATTCCACCATATAAATAAACTAGTGGTCATTTTACAACTTTGTTGTAAAACTTTTGCCAAATTTTAATTGAATTTTTTGATTGCACAACATTTTAGAAGTGCACTTCCTCTTCATCCAACATTTTGAATGTATTAATCATGTTGCCCACTTCTTTACCATTATTTTGTATTATAAAATTAAAATACCTAAACCTTGCTAACTCTTCTTAGTAGTGTGATCTTCCATAGTTAAATCATTGATATTATTTTTTTTATTTTGTTTAAACTAGCACTTCTTATATTACAAGTTTTATCAACTAAAATAAAATACTTGAGAATTTAATATAGTTCTCTGCATCTTTGGTTTTGCTTTTTAACTCCATCTACAATCTTATTAATAAAAGTATTTTCTGCAAATAACTTGCACTAAGGCACCTCTGAATGTGAAATCATTCATTAATGTTCTTTGTTATACGAAGATTTCCTTAAACATTAATGGGAGGTGTTCCAAATTTGTCATGATTGAACCTTTTTGACACTTTATCAAATATTTGATTATTTTTAGTCAATAAATTCATCTTTCTTTTATTATTTGACCGTTTTGTAATCTACTTCCCTTGTTGTTTATTAGAAGAGTACGTGCATCTAGCTTTTATAGTTAGAAAATAGTGAAATTGTCCTTATTATTTGTAGTTGTATAAATGATTCTCATGTTAGTTGCTATAAAATGTAATATTTACATATGAAGATTAAATTATGATAATCTCTTAAGTTTATGCTATATTTAAGGCAATCTAATTCTGCCAATCATATATATCTAAATTATTAAAGAATTGTCTATTTGCTGGACAAAGAGATAGTCTATAACTAAATTTTATGTACTCTTTATGGTCTTAGGTTGCTTCTCTTTCAGAATTCTATTTAATTTGTAGTTGTTGTACATTTAAGTTGCTAGACGACTTGTTGCAAATTGCAGTGCGTTTAACTTCTCAATGTGTTTTCCATTCTTGTGCATTTTGTGAAATGTGTTGCTACTTTCCTATGTTTGAATGTTATTCTTTTAACATGAATGAGAATAAACATTTCAACAAAAATATGTTAATTTGTACAAAAGAAAGCTTGAATAGATTCAGCAAGAATAGGTGAACATTTTTTAATTTGTTTTTTAGTAGTCTTCTTAATGTGTTAGGGGTCTTTCCTTCTTCATTGTTAAATTGTTTTGAATAAATTTAAAATCATAAGAAATCTATAGATGAGATAAAATGTTCTACTATCATTGGTGTTTTTGTTATCATATGCTTTATTTTGAATGTATGCATCCATTATATTTGTTTTTGCTATTATATGGCGAGGCAGAGTACATGTGGTTTTTATTAATCTAACCTGTCTTTTATTATCAAAGCCGAAGGTAATTTGTGTGATGTTTATTTTGCCAAATATTTGGGTGGCATCCCGCCAACCCACGTCTTGGACTGCAATCATCATGGAGCACTTGGGCACGTGATTGTTGCGTGTCTGGGTGCAATTGGTTGTGCATATGGGCATGCGTGCAAGCTAGGTGAAATGCATAATGCAGTTAGCTAGCTCTTTAAGGGATTTATATTTTTCAAACTTTAGTAAGTTACATTACAATGCATAAACATTATATACTATACAACAAATTAACTAAAGACCAATTTAATAGGTCTTCAATCTCAAGCTGATCTTGAGCTTCTGAACTTTCTTGGAACAAATACTAAAAGAATCATGTGCACATGCAAAAACAAAGTAATAATTTGATATTATCAAAACCAAACTAAGAGAGTTTGAATTCAAACCTTAGAGTAAACACTAATTACATTTAATATAAGTGGATGTAATGCATATAAGATAAATCTAAAACTCCCTTAAATTACGAAGAAAATTTATTTTTAACCTTGTAGAATCTGAATTTGCAATGACTAATCAATAGTTAATGGTGATCCACTGATTCCAAGACTTCCAAACCTATTCTTCAGCAATTGACAGAGGAAGGCCTTAACGACCAACTGCTTGTTTCTTTGGAGCTTGCCACACACTTGTGGTTATCTTCACACATATGCATCTTGCCCAATGTTTATATTTGATGCTTGCTGAAGTTGGTTGTTGGCCTTATTGTGGATCTCATCTCATCATTAGATGATTGCGCTGTGTTGCCTTCTTCGTCATTGATTTTGGTTTCTTTGCACGGGATTCATTTGATTCTTTTGGTTGTGTATATTTTGTTTCCATGGCATTGCTTCCATCGTCGTAGTGCTTGTGTTCTGCTATTTAGTAGACTTTTCATTGTTGTTTACTTGGTGTTTTGATGAAGTTGGTTCTTGTTTTTGTAGCTTTATTTGTGTCTTTGGTGCCGCCATTGTTTAATCATTTTGGTACTCCCTTAATTCAGTTTGCAATGGGCCTAAAACTTGTTTTGTAACTAGTAGCATAGGTGCTCAATGGTGGAGATGCTTGTTGATTGCTTTTAAGTTAACTTTAGTAATCTATAAACTATTAACATAAAAGTGCCAAATCATTCCATGACTCTAAATAACTTGCTCATCAAATCCGCACACACATACATATCTATATATATATATATATATATCATACATACATCATACAGATATCCTTCTCGAGTGCGACCCGCTTGCGTAAAGGTTCTGCTCGCGCCTAGGGTATTGGGCGGTGCTACAGCCGCTCGGGTCCCTACCCGCCCGCCCCTTGGGGAAGGTCACGCTAGGGACCCTGGCATCTCACGTTGGTGCTTCTTATGGATTCTGCGATTACGACGGGTGTGATTGTCGAACCTTCATGGAAAGGTAAATCGATTGGAGGTATTTACCTAACCTCCATGTCAAACTTTCTTCCTCTTCTTCAAACTATGCTCTCATTTCTTTTCTTGATGCACTGATTAACTCTTCACATCTGGTGGGTATCAAACCCATCTTGATGTTGTAAGGTAAGCCATTGCTTATCCTATCTAAGGAAAATGTGGAGATGCTAGCCAAGCCATTTGAGTTCACATTGTAGGAAAATCTTACAATGGCAAGGCTCCTAATGATGGCAATTCGGAAGTTTTTTAGTGATTTGGGGCTTTCGGCTACCTATAGCATCAGTTTGATTGATTATTAGCTTATCCTCACAATGTTATAAAGTGAGCAAGATTACACGACTTTTTTCAAGGGAGTCTTATTTCATCCTCAATTAAGCATGGTGTGTGTCCTTAAACAAGTTGCTAAGGAATGCTTGGGCGTTGGGCTTTCATGTTATAGAGATGGATGGTGATGGGATTTTCGTTGCTGAATTGGAGAATGATTCTCTGGTGGAAGCAACTTATGAAGAAAATCGACACAATGGCTATTGCTGTGGCCAAATCAAATGATGAGGAAAATTGCGCAGCTGCTGATCTTTCGCAATCGAATGAGATGGCCGAGAGTTTGATGCTGCAGGAGGTGAATGCACCATTGTATGAACACAAATGAATGTGCTATTGAAGCAATTGAGGAATGTATTTCGAGTAGTGATGATGCGGGGATTGTTCTTCTAATGCAGGGGATGGGTGACCCACTTTCTATGTCGGAGGTGGTGGAATTGGACGCTCACCATTCGAATCCCTGCTCTATTGTGTGGAAAGATGGGACCATGACAGTGTATGCTCACTTTTCATCTGATCATCTTAAAATAAAACTCAAGGCTATTTATGATATCTTGAAGATGCGAATTGAAACTGAAGGTGCCTTGATGAGATCGCAGTTCCTCATATGTGGATTGGATCAATAAATTGGATTCAAAGTTGATGGAGGCAGCATCAGATATGCATCAATCGTTTTGTCGAGGAATTCACTCTATTATCTAAAATGAGAGCATTAGACTCCAAGAAGGTTTCTGGCTCAGATGTGGAGGGTATTTCTTCATCATTGGAGTATGATTTTGATGAAATTGAAGATATAATGATAAAGAAAAAAAGAAAAATAAAAAAAAGTTCAAGAAAGAATCAATATCCAAATTATACACCAGGAAAAGAAAAAGAGGGCACTGAAAGCTACTGATAGGGACTATAGATTGCGTGAAGTTGCATGTATTGTTTTATTTATATTTTTAGCTCATGTATAGAAATCTCTCAGGTGAGATTTTCATAGGGGTTTTGGCGATCATTTTACTTTTCTTTATTTTTCTTTAGCTATTATTTTTTTTTATTGGCTCTTATTTTGTTGGAGGCCACCAACTTCTTGTTATTGATTGTAGTAAAATCATAAGATGCTTCCCCCAAATAAAATAAAATAAAAGTGTGTGTGTATATATATATATATATATATATATATATATAATTACTAATGTAAACTATGGTGCTTTTTATTATTGTTTTCCTTTTTTGGCTTTTGGCTATGCTTTATTTTCTATAACTTGTAGGTGCTAACACTTCTGTTATATTATTTCTTAATTTATATATGAAAAAAAGATCGTAGTAACAATTTTTGATGGAATCAAGATTGATTATCAATCTTGAGAAACTTCATCTACAGTTGTTGCTTTTGTAGATTATGTTACGGTAATCGATTCATTTAATGGCAACTTTATGCTTGCTCCAAAGAAGGTAGTTTATCAACTTTAGGTTTCCATTCAACCCTTTGAAGCTACCTATGAGTCAGATGTTTTTCATGGGGTGTTGGAGTTCTGTGATGTTTTAGTATCATATGAATTCTAGCACAAAAGGGTTAGCATCTCTTTGAACTTGTGATTGTTTATGTATAATAGGCTTGCCTTAGAGCTGTTGATTTTCTTAGAATTATTTTGTTTTGGAGTTATAGTATTATGTGAAAACTATAGTCAATGAAATTATGGATAATTTTCCTTGCCAAAATATGAATTTATGGTGGTTTTTTCCCATCAAGTTTAGAACAACATTGATTGACTCATGTGCTTAACTTTAAGCTTAGTTTAATGGTGCTTGTATTTTGTCTAGATAATAGTTGTAAAAGAAAATTTTAATAATATCAATTTTATCTATTATTTTAATGTACCAAATTTGATCCTAGGTTTTTTTAAGTATTTGAGTAATGTCTTATTTACTTATTGTATAAATTTTAAGTCTTTTTTTCTATTTTTTCATGAATATTTTTTTGAAATATAATGAAATTTATTAATTTAATATTATTATTCATAAAACTAATGCTATGTTAAATTTAAATTAAAAAGTTTATTTGACCTATTTTATAGTAATTAAAATCATTTTATTATTTTTTATAAATACTTCAAACTGTTAAGTTTTGCTTTTCTTTAATTAAAAAATATGCTTTGTTTTAATGAAATTTAAGATAAGAAAGTATAAATAATTTTCTTAGCTATAAAAGGCTCTTGAGAATTTTATTAAGAGAAATGCTATTTAGATTCGCTGAGGTGGTACCTAAAAATATCCATTCAATAAAATTTGGATATCATTTCAATACAAACTTCAAAAATAATATTTATATTATTTTAATATAAAACACTAATGTAATGAAATGAAATTCAAATTCAATTGAATAGATATTTTTAATATATTAATAAAAGGTTGATTGTAGTCATAATTAAAGTTTCTTACATAGAAATATTGATTTTGAGGCATTTGCCCATATAAGTTTCTTTCAAGCGGGTAAAGAAAACGTGAGCGTTAATTAGAGAGCAATGAAGGAGGAAGCATATGAGAACGGCTCCCTTTAAACTCTTAACGGTACAATTAATTTCAAAAGAATGTTCTTCCAAAATTCAATTTCAAATTCAAAGTTATTATGAAATCTGAATTTCTAAATTGATGAAATAATTATATTTTTATATTATACCAATAACAACATCAATATTGCCAAGATTTAGTCACACTATGTGGGATTGGTTATATGAATTTTTGTCCCTAAGCTTCCTCTTTCGCCTTCTTCTTCTTCCCAATATAAACAACTCCATTCAATCCCTGACCACTCGAGACATTCTAGAAGGAAATACCGACAGACCGCAGTTGAGGGGAGAGGGGGAGCATGCGCAGATGCAGTCTCGGCTGGCGGCCAGAAAAGAAAGAAGAGGGGATTCAGCGGAGATGTCCCAGTAGGAAAGGATGGCGTCGTCACCGACGGATAAGAGGTGGAGCTTATCCATGGAGCTTTCCCCACGCAATGGATTTGAGTGCTAGATATATAAAAGTTCAAATTTTGTGACATAAATATTATATTGCCATTAATAAATAAATAATTAAGTAAATAAATAAATAACTATATATATATATATATATATATATATATACATACTTGTATTTAAAAATTTACAAATAAAAGTCATTACATCACACTTTAAAAATGAAATAATAAAATATATATTTAGTGAATGAGATTGTAATCTTGTGATTAAATCTCAGAATTTATTATCCAAATTTTTGGTTAAAATTCCACCAACCACAAAATTATTTTATATTTGAATGTTAGACTAATTCAAAAAAAAAAGTGCTTTTGGGAATCATATAACATTGGGACCGAGTTGAGCATAAAATGGCTAAGCTAGCATCAGGCACATAAGAGTTCAAGCCGGATTGGACCGACCTACTTCTTATTGCTTAGAGAAAAAACTAAGGCATTTCTATTTTTTTTCTTAATTACAGGAGATATTGAAGGAAATTCTATGTAAGACTTTCCTATGCCAATTTTTTTTTAAGCATTTTCCCATTTAAGGTAGTTTGTGTCATGCATTTAGATAGGGAAGCATGTATGCATGCATTTGCTGAAAAATAACAAGTACAATTATAAGTAAACTATACTAATATTATGGTAGATTTAGATTTCTTGTTAGTTCAAAGAAAGTTGCTAACTTCATATAAAGAAAAGTTAATGTTGAATAAATAATTTGCATTCATGGCGCAATAGAACACTTGCATATTATAATCCAATGTAAGAACAAACTTTGTTTAGCTCACAACATGGAGCCTATAATCACCACTTAAAGAACATTCGCTAGATTTTGATAACAAAGTAAGCACAATTATCCCAACATACCTTGATACATTATTCCCATAAGCTTTAAGAACCCAACTTGAAAAAAAAATCACTTTCTGATTTCAGACATCTGGGCTGCTTCTTCATGCTAACCTAAAGCACTTAGATGAGGGTCTTTGTATAGTATTCATCCATATAAGACTGTTAGAGCATTTTCAATCAAAAAATTACAAAGGCAGAGAAACCATAGCTTGCCTTAGTTGGATGAAATTGTATAACTTGCATTTTAAATATTCAAAATATATGTGATAAGATGGCAATTAGGTGCTCCATATGTAAGAATTCCTATAAATTAAAGTCCTTGGATGCTAAATGAATGGAACTCGATCCCAGAACATCAATAAATAAGTAAAACCACATGTTGAATTGCTAGAATAGTGCAGCGAGCTTAGGAATAACAAGATTTTTGACAAGACCAAAAAATAAAAGAGAGCAAAAATGAACCTTTCACATGAACAGATCAGACGCATACTTGCCTTCTCATCATGGGCTATAAACGCCGAAAAACAGCACAGAAAGTCTGGCCTCCATTCCTCGAAACCTTTTGACCCTCCTCTGTAGCACAAGCCAGCAGCTTCACAACTGGGTCTACCTCCAACTCTCCTTCCAGAATGGGGGAAAATAGAGGATGGCTCTCCAGGCAGAATTTCATGTAATCCCCTAGCTCTTCCACATCAGTTATGGTGTAAATGATCCCCCCGATTTCTAGCGCATAGGCATACTCATCGAGCAGCTGAAGGCTAATCACCCGACGCCGGTGATTCTTCTCCTTGAAATGCGGATCAGGGGAATAGAAAGAACATCTTACTCAGCTGCCCCTTGAAGAAGTAATTGGGCAGGTACTTCATCGAGTTCGTTCGAACAATGGAGATGTTCCGATATTGTCCAGGATTTGACACCCTCAAGGCCAAAATTCGCTCTTTTACATACTCTGATACCTGCACAGAATAGCATAGTTCTTAATTTCAAAGACTCGAAGCATGTGGATCCAAAATGTATCAAGTTAAGATCGGTCTGAAAAACTGACCTTGTCCCTAATCTCCATTCCAATCATCAGAGTGTCTGGGAATAGAGGGGAGAGTTTTACAAGTAAGCCCCCAAATCCACATCCGATGTCGGCAAAACGAATCCTACGGGAAAACGAGTCTTTCTCGAAATAAAACTTGGTTGACTGCTGAAAATGAGGATAATGATGGGAATAATCTACATCTGCAGGACTAATGGGTATGGGGAAATGAGAATCACTAAGAGGATTGCTGTGAGCTCGTGCCCTGTAGAAGCGTTTCCTTGGAAGGCGGGGTGAGGATATTTGTCTTTTCCCTTCGACTTTTTCAGACATTGGATATTTGTTTATAGCTCAGTTGTCTGCCACAAATCATAATAGATCATTCTTAGAAATCATGAGGTAGAATAAACTAACAAAATTGAAGTAGAATTGAGGACCAGCTGTTATATCACATATCATCATATTATTATGAATATATTGGTACAGCAAGAGACTGACTGAACAAAAATTTATTTCAGATTTTAAAATTTATGGGATGTTAAATAATACTATTTGATTGGCAAGAAATATATCACATGTGCTAAACCCTATAAAAATGTTTAGAGACTTAGGAATGTAACTTTGTTTATGCAAGCAGAGGTTAAATCATTAAACCCAGCCAAATATAATATTATAGATTTATGAGGATTTATAAGATTCATGAGAAGTATGAGGAAAAAAGCACTGTTAGATTTATATTTAAACCCTGTTATCCAAGATTTAGTATTTGTTTTATCTTTGAATCTTATTTGGTAAGATTATTTAGGTATTTAAGCCAAAATACTTGGATCATAATTTGCTAAACAGCAGCAAACATGCGTTGCGCATAAAAATAATAAAACCTATAGCCGCTCATGGTGATTCTTCCGGTCATGACTACATTGGTCACCATCGGAATTTACTACTTGCTGCATAACACAACCGCTCCATTTCATTACAGACTATCATGTCACCAGTGTTCCTCTAATTGTGTGCCCCTGCCGGTGTGCTTTTCTTCTAATTGTATCGTGGCCTTGGATTAAACACATACAAAGGCATTAGATCCCTCCAAACAAACGGTTGCAGAAAGATGGGACCAACACCAAAGGTTTTGCTAGCTTTGGATATCAACCTTAAGCATCTACGTCTTAGTAGTTTGGAAAGGAACCATACATGACACAGCAGTTCTTAAAAATGCATTAGAGCTATATAACGGTCTACGTGTACAGAAAAAAATATTATTCATTTAAGGTTGATTATTCAACTGAAAATAGTTTTGTAGCAACTTATCGTACAAATCATGAAACCGCTACTGCTAGTGAGTTGTTCAATTTTAGGCATTATTTCCTGCACACAACTATTGAATGCATGTTAATGTTTTTGAGAAGAATTTAAGATATTATTTGAGCCAAAGCAGCCATTTTTTTTATTCCTTATGCATATTGCTATAGTTATTGTGTCATGTACACTCCACCATTGGATTATAATTCATGGTAGCGACAATTAGTTTACAGTAAGGTGGCATGGTCAAATTAAGCAAAACCTGTTGAGCAGTGGCCAATACAAGATTACAATTGCAAATTAACATATGGTTAATATAAGTATTAAAATGAGGGAACGAAATCATGTGCATAGTTACTAATTCAATGTATACTAATTATATGGCATGAACATTATATGCATTATTGTTGGTTACTTGTAAATCATCTGTTACGATAATATGCAGCATACTGTATATTTGTCTTTTTAGTGACCGGAGAACTTTTGATATTTTTGTTAGCAGTTTTGTTGGCATATATTTCCATTTTTTTCTAAGTTGTCTTCGTTTGCTTTATTTTGTTGCAGCACCAATGGCCAATCATCCAAAAAGTTGATCGTAAAGCATGCCAACATTTTAACATTAATGTAGAATCTACCATAAGTGGTTGTGATAGAAAGAGAAATGGGCATTTCATAAGGAGGAATGGTTGGAGACATAAATCGATATGTATAAGATTCTGCAACATATAGTGAAGCTCAATTCATGTTTAAGCTTTGTCGATGTAGTTTTTTAATTTTCGTGGAGTAGAATATAATATGTGTGAAGCACGATCATAGCTATTAAGTATGAAAAAGTGGTCGGGATCAATTAAAGGCAGATCATCATGATATGAGTGACAATAATCATCAGTGGATATGGAATCTCCTCGTGTTAGAATCAAAAAATGGAAAGTCATACGATGTGTGATGACAATAGGGTTGGATGTAAAACAAAAAGGTACAATTCACACACAAAGTTGTGAGATAATTCGTATCGCATCTTCCAACATATCATGGTCATCATTTGATAACAAACCTTCTCATGATGAAATGAATGTACCCCCATAAAAATCAAAGTTATCACTAATGCAATATTAAATAGGCACTCTCATAACATGGATTTAAAAGGCAAATAATTTGAAATATGTCAACAATATATTGCCATCAAATAATAATAATTTGTAATGATAAGTTTAATTAATGATATTATCATTAAGATTAGCTAGTAATAATAACACCAATTATAATGATGATAATCATGCTTATTTCTTACCTTTTCACCTTTTCTTCTTTTTGTTTTAAAAACTTTTTTTAATTGGTTGGCTAGCTAGAAGTGGGCTAACAAAGGCTCATTGGTCGTCCATGGACGAGTTTAGGTTGGGCCACATACAGACAATCAATGCACAAAACATTGTTGATTGAACATTTTCCAAGGCAAAACGAACTAGTTGGTTGTGTTAAACAACCCAATAAGAACAAAGAGTAGATTAAGTAAGGATACAGAATTCCTCCACCCATAAGAACTAGGAGAAGCAAAGAAGCACTTGGTAATTAGAGCCATAGATAATAGTGCTTCATTGATGGAATCATTGTTTAGGATCACACCAGCAGTTTAGTGATGAGACATTGGGAATAAAATGTGCAGCATCAAATTGACAGCAATAATTTTAGACTTTTGTACATTGCATCACTTACAAATCATGTTGTCGGTCCACAAAATGGTGCTTGTTTTGGATATGAACACATTCACAAATGTTGAGTCTATTATGGCCGGGCCTGAACTGGATTTGAGACATAAATCAAGTCAAAATGCACACTATTCCTTAAACATAGTTTAAATAGCTTCTAACTAAGGATTTAAGTCTCATGGGAAATGCACAACATTCCTCGAATATACTGTTTGGTCCAATGCTATTTTAGGCAAATATTATCTAATTTTCTTAAAAACAGTAAATTGGAAGCTCAACGGTGGCAAATCAATAGCTCAGCAAATGAAAATCAGAAGCCCCACAATGGCCAACTGAGAATTGGTGATAAAGGTTAGTCTAAACGTCGGCAGTGAAGCTCTCGACAAGTCCTCCAATATTACTACATAAAGAAAACATGTTGGTAAACCAAATAGATTGTGATAACCTTCCGAACACACTGGAATAGTTGTCAAAAACAGATTTAGATTAAGCTGAACGAATAATCACCCAAACCCAGAGGCAGTTCCGTGGAGACCAAAGCTTTGCAGAACCATAAGCAACATAAAGGCGAAGACAAACAAAAAAGGGCATATAGCAGATTGTAAATTTGCAATGCAGAGTTAGAGAAAATAGCGTACCAGGATTCATCTCTGATGCTGTTTTTTAGGGCAACATGTAGAAAATAGAGCAACCTGAGAAAATATCCCGCCGCTCTCTGCATTCCTCTCTTTCTAATTCCTTATCGCAGTCAGTGTTTTGATGTCTCAGATAATCACCTCAACTAGAACTATAAATTACTTTTGGGTTTTTATGCAATTAGCAATAAAATTTTTTATATTTACAAAATAGTCCCACTTTTCACCAGAATATTGATTATTCTTGTTCTTATTCTCTATTTGATGTTTGTGCAATTAATAAGAATTGGAATGTTTATTTACTTGCGTTTTAATTAAATGTGTGTTATGATGGTATGACCGAATTGAAGAAAAATTAGCTAAAGGCAATTCAGATTGATTGAAAAAAAGCAATTTACAATGGCTAAGGGTACACAATGACTATAGTAAATGCGAACATTGGCGTTAGCTTATTGGTGAGGGAGATGGGTGATATCATGTGTGTATGGCTTTAGTAGTGTACATTGCATAATATAGTATGCTTCAAACAAAGACCCTATGGCAAATTGTTGTCAGCACAGAACATAATCAGGGTGATCTAAACAAATACAATAAAGTCCAATATACATATAAATATCTAATACAAAATATAGCATCATGTTGTAACAAAAAATATCTCTCTAATGTGACAACCCACTATGCTATGATGGCACATCGATACATCACTAAACAATGCACTTTTGAGAGGCAATTTACAATGCACACTGACTTAAACCAACTAAAAACACAACCGGTTAAGAAGAAAACGATCAGAGTACAAATTTTGCCTTGGTTAGGAGGTGGACTGAGAAAATATAATTTTCTTAGCACACACATATATAAATATAAATATAAATATATATATATATATATATTATTTTTTATTTATATTTATTTGTATACCCATGTATAAAGATTTAAGAATAAATATAAATGAATTACGATTTATGTATAAAAATATTTAAGAATCCTATTGATGATTATGCAAGTGCAAGTAAATATTTTTAATAGTTGTAATTATAAATAATAATTAAAGCTAATAATATGAGGCTGATTTTTTGAGTTTTGAAATCCAATTTGAATGTTCTGTTGTTTAATGATAGCAAATCATTATAAAAAATAATTTTAATTACTAATCAGATTTGTTTAATAAATTATTTTCTTTAAAATTAGTAGTAATTTTCAGAAAGTGGTATTGCATATTAAATATAAAATAGAAGTACAGTTATATAATTTAAGAAGTTTAATTTTTAGAAAGTAGGTTTTTATTTTATTGCATTAACTTTAAGTATTGTAATTAAGAATATAATGATGTAAGAACTACTAAATTTTAAACATTATGATTAGATATCTTATAAAGTGCAAACTTAAAAAGACATGATTCTCACTCAGAAATCCATGTTGGATTTCCTTGTAGATATTGTGCCGCACGCAGGATAAACGGGCGCTGCGGTTCGGTCGGCTGGACCACACAGTGGAACGGTGGACCGGTCGGGTTGAACCGGACCACGCTCAGACGCGGCGAGAACCGCGACCACCGATCCAGGGCATCAAAATTGGCCCTATTCCGGTGGTCGCCGGAGGTCAGCCCACCCACCATTCAAAATCCCTCGCCACGACCTTCAGTCTGGACCCAAAACTCCCATGTCCGACAACCTAGGACGCCCTAAGTAGCTAACCCTAGATCTTGATCTACGGACGGGCAGCACTGCGGTGCGTCACTGCTCAAATCGAACGAGACGAGCACCGATCGAGCTTGATTGAGCTCGTCAATTAATCTAACAGATAGAAAAATCAATAACGAAATGTAGAGAAATCAAATGCACAATCTAAGAGGCGGATTAGGGATACCTTTGTTCTTCTGTTCTCCGGTTTTAGGGTTAGGGCTCGATCCAGTTGCGGGTGCTCCTGCTCCTTCCTAGTCCTTCGCCGATGTTAGCAAGAGGCTATCCCGGAGAAATGGAGTGCTCGGTGGCCTAAAGCGTGGCCATCGCCCTCTCCTGTCTAAATTATGCAGATGAGCCCTCAGCGTGGCGGAAAAGTAGATTCTCGTGGAAAATCCTCTTGTTATATTGAGTACATTAAACATGCTGTGTTAATAATTAAACTTTAATTCTCTTAAAAAAAATAAATAGATTATTTTAAAAAGCTTAAAATATATTTCTTAACTACATTATAATAAAATTAAAAAATATCTCGGTATTGTCTCACCTTTTTTTATTCAGATAATTAAATATCTTCTATTTAATTATAATTCTGATTTTTATTAATAAATTTTAATTATTATTAGTTTAATATTATTTTAGATGTATTAACTATAAAGCACATTGAGTTGTGTGCTATAGTAAAGTTCATAATTAAGATAGGATGTGATTTTCATGTGTATATTTTTTAAAAGAGAAATGATATTTAGATTCATTGATATGATACTTAAAAAAAATACATCCAATAAGATTTGGATTTTATTTTAATACAAATTTTAAGAATAATATTTATATTATTTTTTTATAAATAAATAAACACTGATAAAATGATGTTCAAAATTCATTGGATATATTTTTTGTTGCCACATTAATGAGTGTAAATATCATTTTTCTTTTTTAAATTTGAAATAAATTTTTGTATATATTTTGAAAAGAAATACTTTTTTTAAAACTAGAAAAATTTTATATTATATATGTATTACTTAAAATCAAGGTTCTAAATATGAATCGGTTTCGAAACGTCGTATTTAATTTTTCGTCAGTTTCAAATATGTAATTCACCATTAAATACGATGTTTTGAAATCCATGCAAAGTTAACATGACGTAATTGCAATGCAGACCAATTATTTGATCATATAAAGTATTATTGTGTGACATAATAAAGTTAGAAATGTTTATCTTTTTATTTTTCTATATATTTTTCAAGAAGCCATAATAGTTGCAGTTGCGTCAGATTCTTAGTCTAACTGACTACTTCTCTATTTGCGCTCTTAGGGAAAGGGGTAATGTTACTTTCCATAACTCTATATGTTAGATTTTGTTTTCATTATTGAGTGCATTTGAAAGCATGCATGTGCTGCATTGTTTATATTCAATGTTTTATGTGGTTGCTAATTCGCAATGGTAAATGCTGAAGCTTTGTTTGTATTTTGTATATTTTGTGATGCAATCTCTAGAACAAGTTGATCATGATTTTTATTTGTTGCAAGGAAACCATATTTTATGTAAACACTAATTCAAATCTTTTTTATTACGGGAATGATAATAACATATTTGATAGTTTGTTGGAGCCACAAAACTTGATTCATGTAGTTTGGGACCATACATTGGGGTGGCATACTGTACATCTTTTATGGAGGTTTAAAAGAAAGAAATGAGGACAAACTTAAAATTAAAGTCCAGAATGATGCTACAAAGAGTGGAGATTGATAAACTTTGATGAACCTTTGTTTTTTGTCTATGTATTATATTTTTAATATTTTTGTGAGTTCTTATGATTTTTCTGATTTATTTAATGAACCTTCAATTCTCCTCCAGCACATATATATAGCTTTGGCAGTTTGAGTTCATTTTGATTAAAGTGATGGTGATGATAATTAAAGCACGTAGTTATGGATGATGCATTTTTTCTAACTCATTGTCAAATTTAGTTATGATAGGATAGCTTGAGGTCTCAAAATACACCATAATGTAAATAATCTATCTTCTAATAAAAATAATATATGTATTTTGTACTTATTTAGTTGACAAAAACATTTAAAATATATTATTTTAACACCTAGATTTTGTAGTTACTATGAACATTTTATTCTTGATTTTAAAATCATTTTTTTGCTCATAAAAAAGTTTTAAGGGGCTATTTGGTTAAGACTTTGCTTAGCTTAAAATTAGCAAGCCAAGCTAAGTCTTTAATAAGCTTGTCAAATCTATCAAGTTTTTAAATTGCTACGAAAAATAAGGTTACTTTAGCTAACTTGATGTGAAAAATTTTTTTGGTTCAAATTGATGGCTTAACCTTAATGTGATTATGTAGGTACATGCCATTTATAAAATCATTTGTAGTATTAATGTTTTATCTTACACAACAATGTTATACTAATTAATTAATGACATAACCGATAATATCTTATATTCCTTTTGCAATCACAAAGTTAATGCAATAAAATAAAAACTTGGGCGCTCAGGCGCAACATTGGTAGAAGCATGTGCGCTCCAGCGCTAGGCTGATAGAAGCATATGTGCTCCAATGCTCTAAAGCGCCGGACCGACATATATTTGTGTGCTCAAGTGCCAAGCTGGTAGAAGCTTGTGCGTTCAAGCACGCTCAGGCACCAGATCAACAAATATTTCTGCGCTCAAGTGCCCAATAGGAATAGATTTTGAAAATGTCATATTGAAGAAGGAAATGTGGGGTCCCTTGGCCCTTCATGGACAGTTTTTGGCGATTACAAGGCCAAATAAAAATCTAAAATTCAGATAATTAAAGGGGGGGGGGGGGGAGAATTAGAAAAAGAAAGAGGAGAAGTTAGGGTTCCAAAGAAGCAACTTTTCAACAATTCCAAGGAGGAACCCTCCACGACCATTAAGAAATGAAGAACGAAGAAAAAGAAGACGTTCCTTCCGTAACATCCTCTTCACTTTATCTTTTCTTTTGTATTATCTTGTGTAAGAGTCATGATGCTTTTGAATATCTTTGCTTGTGACACAATTTTAATTGTAGCATAAACCTCCCTTTTGGGGAGGGGTTAGGCTATATCTATGTAGTAGATTTTTCTTAATGAACACTAAGTTTTCTTTGTGTGATTGTGTGATGTATATTTGTGTTGTGCTTGTTGTAAATTTTGTTTTGCAATCATAAGAAAGTTACTATTGTTTCTAGAATGCATTCACTATGCACTACAACTTAGGTTGAACCAATTTTTGTTTTGCAATCATAAGAAAGTCACAATAGTTTCTAGAATGCATTCACTATGCACTACAACTTAGGTTGAACCAAAAGTTCAAATCATGACATATGTGCATAGTGAAGCATAAAGTTAAGAAAAACTAAATGCTAGATCTGGAAAAATTCAAGATCAAGGATTTGTGTGCACTTGACACATAAGTTGCTTTAAACCCTATATTCTAGAAAAAATCAAAATCAAAGATTTATATGCACAAGACTTATAAGTAGCACCAAATCCTAAATCAGAGCAAACATCCTATAGCATATTTGAGTGCACTTAACATTTCTTGTCTCTTATGTTCCATACTTCAAACGATCTCATGCTTAGATGTAAGGTGAGACAGAGTAAAGGACTGTTGGAGTAGAGAAAACTGCATGCTCTCCTTAAAACACATAGAAGACTATGTGTAAGTGAGAATAAAGAAGGAAATTTACTTCCACTTTCACTAGATAGGGAATGTCGATAGAACTTAAAAAAGCCATCATTTAGATATTAAGGTATAAAGTCAAGAGATGTGGCATCCTGCCTCTTAACCACCAACAATCAAGGTTAAGGAGTGGTGTGCCACTTTGGAAAATCCCTCATTTATCATTAGAATAAGGTGTAATCCTCAATCCATTAATAATGGAAGGATGTGCCCTGAGTAATGCAGTGGAATCATTCACTAAGTATATACATTCATCAGAGTACGAAAGCAAAGATAATAAAATGTGTTACATCCAATCCACCACAATACACGTAATAAAATAGTATAGTAAAAGAATATACATGGGCACCTAAATTATTACATCAATTTTAAGATAAGTTTAAAATAAAATAAATCACTCATCCTCATAAGTAGAATAAACTGATAGCTAATCTGCTGATTTTCTACCCTGACCTGATGCTCTTCCAAGAATGGCTCCTCTTCAAGCATAAGGTCCTCAAATTGCTCTGAACCTGCCATTGTTAGTTTCATAATGACAAGGGCCCAGCCAAAGAAAAGAAAATCTGGTTAGACATAATGTCTAAGTACATTTTAGGCTGTTTAAGTTCATGAGTTTTATGATATCATCATTCTACTTATACTATAAAATATGCAAAGCGTAAGAGTGCAACAAGCATACAAATAGATTTGAAAAGTTATAAATACATCATTTATAAATGAGCAACATATGAGGCAAAATAATATGTCTCAATACTAAGCTGTGACAATGTTAGGCATATATATATATATAAAGTCAAAAAAGTACTGAAAGTAAAGACTCATCCTAAATATGTTGATGATCATATAAATTATGCAAACTTAAAAGTAAGCAATCTATCTATAATATGTATAAGTAAGCAATAAAGGAAATCTAGTATCCTATAAGTATCCAAGTATGTAGGTAAAGTAAAGGCTAACTGCAGTAAAACGGTAACAGTAAAATATTAAACAAATATGAAATGACTACCATATCAGAAGAGGGCCAAACTAATCCACTGAACTAAAGAATGTATATTCTAAGCATCATTTGTGGCTATGCCAGTAAGTTTTTTAGCGTCATAAGAGGCTAAGGTGGAATAATGAAGTAGAACTGAATTGAGGAGGTAGTAAGTACAAATGCAATAATATTTTAATTATTTACTATACTTCTGTGGAAATATCCAGAAGTAGCTGAAGAGTTGAGCACATTTGTAAGACTAAGCGGGTTCCAACTTAACACAACCCTCCTCAATGAGTAATGTTAAGTAATCCTTATTTTTCCTTATCCCCGTCCAATATGGTAAAATAAGCACGATCAACAAGTAATTGTACCCTATGCAAATGTTGTCCTAATTATTTTAAGTTTTATTTCATGCATCAATGTTCTTATATGACATGTTCAAGGTAAAGACATAAAGTATAAGGAATGCAAAAGTAATAATAATTTAATAGTAAGCAAGGGAATCTACTACACATAAGTGATATCTATTGTTATCTACTTAATTCGTTCTAGCTACTCTAATTTATACAAGTTCAAAATCTCTAATTCTTATTATCAAGTATAACTTAAAAGCACAGCCTTATGAATTAAAAACTATTAGAAATGACCAGGTTCTAATTTAGTTCAATCAATATCGATTACAAGCTAAATAAGAAATCAACACGTCATATTTGATGAAATTAGATGCTCTAAGATAAGATCTGATCAAGATCTACTAAAATTAGGGATTATAATTTAAACTACATGAATTGAGTTTAATCACCTAATCCAAAGGCTAAAGCTTAAGGACTAAAGTTTAAGTTTAATTGCAGACTAATGATTAATGCAAATCCTATTAAGCATAATCAAAGCTTAATAGAATGAATCTCCTAGTTTTAATCTAAAATTAAAAGACAAAATAATCATAATTAAAGTATGAAAATCTAGAAACTAATAAAACCAAAGTTTCATCCATTGAATAACTCATTTACTCAACAAAAAAAATCTAACTTAGTATCAATTCTTAATCTTAAGGAAAAGATCTTAAGGTAGAGTGTAGATCCTAAGAAACTCCTAATAAATAACTTAGGAAATTTTTAGAGTTGATGATAGTTATTACAATTTATCTTCATTTGCTAATCTAATCCACTTAAGAAAGTTAATGATGTAATTTAGCTAAGATAAGGGGTACCAGTTTTACTTTAGTATTTTTAAGCCTTTAATGGGATTTCTATCAAATTACTTGATTAAGAGATTAAGGGTTATTAATTGATCCTAAATCAGTTTTATTATTGATTTTAATGATTTAAATGATATTTTAGAGGTTAAGAGCACTTAACCTAAATTTTGAGCAAAATGACAATTTTGCCCCTACTTAAGGGTCTAAAATGCTACTTTTTGATTAAGGAATTCAAATTTAATTTTGTTGATGACAAATTATTCTTTGTTGTCTAACATGAAAATAGATAGTAGGTATATCAAATTTGGACAAGTATGAAGTCCTATGGGTCCAATTTAATGATTTTAACATATAAGGGCATTTTGGTAATTTCACTTAGTAAAATCAAAGAATTCAGTTAGTTTATTATTGTACACTATCCAAGGATTTTATAGAGTCCAAGAATATTAGATTATGATGACTTAAGTTATGATTATTTTAAAATTAGAGTTTTGCCTAAGATCATTAAGGGTTTAAGGGGTAGGTTTCACATTAAATATCACCTCCAAAATCATACAATGCTTACTTTTACTAAATTCAGGTTCTATTTTGATATATTTTGGCCTTATTAGGGTCCCAAAGTCATTAAATGCTAAAAATAACAAATCTGGGCCATTTCGGATAGTTATGGGCAATTCCAAACAATTCAGGGCACTATGGCGCGGTAGCGCTCTCTGGCTGAGAGCCAGGGGCTACGATGCACTGTGGCGCCAATCTTACCGAGGCACCGCAGCGAGCCATGCCACCAGATTTCCCGAGAGCTGGGTGCTACGACGCGCTGTAGCGGTCCCCGGCCGAGAGCCAGGCGCTACGATGCGCGGTGGCGCACTTTGGTGCGCTACGACGTAGCCAACCCGAGATGTGGGAGATGCGGCACGCTGTAGCGGTCTCTAGTCCATAGTTAGGCGCTACGGCGCACTGTAGCTCTCGACAATGATTTTTCCTGTGCGAAAATCGAAATGTGTCCACTTTGACACCAAAATACTCTTAATTTAAGGCATCTCATGAGTGGTGCCATATACCGATGGAAAAACCTTTCCATTGATACCAAAAGTGACACAAAATGATCATTTTAACAATGCAAACAATGAGGCTAAAGGTTTGGATATACAAAAAATCATATTTGCAAAATAGATTTTCTTTCCTAAAACTTACTATCTTAATGAGCTATAATGATCTCTATATCTCAAACACTTGTTCTTATTAGTAAGAAATAGACATGTAAGGTAAATATAGCAACCATTTGATAAAGAGAAGAGGTACCAAAGAGGTACCTTGGTGTAATAACCCAAGGTTGTTACTCAGTTTAATTTTAGCATAATCATATCGTAATTATCATTCCAATAAGTTCATCTAATCATTAGAACCAAATCCTGAAGGTTTGGAGCAATTCGGAGCTCAATCAATTATTTTATAATATTTTAATATATAATTAATCAAAAAATTGAGGTATTTATTTTGACCTTAGAATCGAAATTTGACTTCACCGTTGCGATCGTCACCCCCAAATTAGCTAAGGGTGATGTTTTGGACGCATTTGGAAGTCGTCAGATTTTCACGAATATTTTAATATAATTAAATGCACCGGAAAATAGAATAATTAAATAATCATCGGAATCGAAATCCAACTTCGCCGTTGAATTCATCATCCCCAAATTAGCCAGGGGTGAATTTTTGGGAATTTTCGGAGCGCGTTTCAAAAATCTGAATTTTTAAATAATTAAGGGACATAAATATGTAATTTATCAGTTCCTAAACTGCAATTTCTCCTAATTCTCTATTGCTTATGCTGACAGCCCTTCCTTCCATTTTTGACTCCCCCATACCTCCCTTAGGCAAGCTTGATGGCCTCCTCCTCCCTCTCCCTAAGCTCATGATGGCCTATTCCCTAGGCTCATCATTTCTTCTCCTCCTTTAAGAAGAGGCCCAAACTCCTTCTTCTTTCCCTTTGCAAAAGCTGAGCTCCTCCTCCCTCCTTCCTTCTTCTTTGGGTGCTTGCTGAAGAAGAAGAAATTCAGCTCCTCTCCAAGGTCTTGAAGAGAACAGAGTTTTCTTCGTCCTTCTCTCGCAAGGCTAAGGTACTCGTTTGCTCCTCTCCTTTGTCTATTTCATATTGCTACTATGCTTATTTGTAGCTCTAGAACCTCATGATGGTGTAAGGAAGCCATTAAGGCTCATTGTGGCATCTCAGTTTTTTGATAAATCATGCTCTGTTTTTCATCTATTTTGTATATCCTGTCCTTTATCCACATTTTTTGTATAGTTAGGATGCTCTGTTTGTGCCAATTTTGTGTCAATGGAAAGGTATCAGAAAGACCTTTCCATTGACATATGGCATCGCTCAAGAAATGCTCTGGATTGAGAGTATTGGAGCTCGAAAGTAGGCCCTTAAGGTTTTCGCACCTGGCAAAAATACTGTTTTAGGCTGCAGTGCCCAAAGTTGCAAAATGGACCGCTATAGTGCACCATAGTGTGCTACTGCAGGCTGCAGCAGCATTTCGGGAAAAATCTTAGGAAACAAGTTAAACAACTTTTTGAATAGTAAATCACAAATGGATCGCTGCAGCGCGCCATAAGCGCACTATAGCGGGCTGTAGCGGCATTTTAAAATAATTTTAGGAAATATGAAAAATAAATTAATTGAACAGAAATTTTGCAAGTTGGATCGCTGCAGCGCGCCACAGCGGGCCGCGGCATTAAAAGCGCCACAGCGCTGTCGCACTAAAAGCGCCACAGCGCGCTGCAGCGCTAAAAGCACCACAACGCCAGAAGTGCCGCAGCGCGCTCTAGCGCCCAAAATATTGAAAATGTCCAGAATTTTCTGAAAACTGCCCAGAATTGGCTGAAATAGCCAAAACTTCACTGTTTTTGTATTTTAAGGTCCCTAGGACCCTAGTGGGACTAAATTATATCAAATTGAATATTGCATAAAATTATATATGGAAATTAAGTTGAAATCTTGTCATTTTTAATAAGTGCTCAAAACCTACTATGTACCTTAACTGTATTTTGTGCCAAATGCTAAGTGATCTTAAGTGTTTGAATTGAATAGGTATAACTCAACAACTAAATGACATGAAACCTAAGTCTTTTAGAATTGTAATCAAGTGCTAACCCCTTTACTTTAATTTAGAATTTAGTTAGCCTTAATTACCTTCTACTTTGGGTCATCTTACATTTATTTGCTTTCATAATATTATGATGTATATTAGAAAACTCTAAACATTTATTCGGACACCTAATTGTGTGTAATTGACATTAATATAAACTTGAACATAAGAATCTTGATAACTTAATTAAGTAGATGATACTTAATCTAAACCTGAAATTACCATCAATAATACACTAATAATACATTGATTTGTCATTAATCTTTAAATTAACCTTTGGTCTTAATGGTAGAAGGGTTAAGGTTTAAACCCTAACTTATCTTGAATAGGATCTAAGCCTTAATCACTTAATCAATTAACTTGATTGAAAGATAATTTAATTGACATTGTTCCAATAATGCATCTGATTTAGTATTGATCTTAAATCATTGAATTAGAAGTACTAAGGTTAATATTAAATCTGTATGATTGAACCATCTGAATTTAAAATTTTAGATCTTTGATTTTCTCTTATATAAGACTATTAGCATAAGATGGATCATAAAATTCTAATGATTTTTGAAATGACCTAACTCTAATAATATATTTGATTTCATCCCATAATTATAGAATAGAGTTTGATGAGATGGATTTCATTCACTTAAATCCAAAACTAATAAGTAAACCTTGAATGTTAATTTAAGAAGTAGTAAAATAAAATCTTAAGGGTCTTGCCTTAGGATCGTTTTTGCAATATTAAAAGACTTTAATTATTGATACATTAAGGTAGGAAGAACTTTTGAAATTTATTGAGGTAGGAACTTATATGACCCTTCATAACCTTAGAAGTTGAACTTGATACCTTATGGTAGGAATCACCTAAAGCAGTTAGAATGAGACTTACTCCTTATAGTAGAAATCAATACTGAGTGATCCTTTGATCACATCCTTGGAGCCTGCTGTAGGACACACCTATTTATAGTAAGGATTAATAGCTTTGATAACTCCTTGTTGATTAAATAAAATCTTCTAAACCCAAATTATTGGTTGGGTATAGTAGGGTATACCCATAGTACTAAATTATTTTAGTAATATTCAGGATTGGTTAATTCACTCCAATGCAAACTTATGACTAGGTGCTATCCCGAGGGGTTAGATAAATATAGTCCCATTAGATTAAATCTTCTAAGACTAAGAGTGTTACAATTAGTGAACAAGATCCTTAGTTTGAGATATAAACTACGACCGGGTTCTACCTCCTATCGTAGTGTGCTTCGATAAGTGCAGTTTAAGCAAACGAAGTATCTTAAGTTACTTTATGTAGACCACTAAGTATGCTTATAATTAGGTCATTTAACGCCTTAGCTTGAGATGTAAACTGTGACTGAGTTCTGCCTCCTATCGTAGTGCGCTTCGATAAGTACAGTTTAAACAAGCTAAGGGTTAAGTCCACCTTTCTGGCAAACATGCTAAATATGTGTATACAATCATCCCAGCTAGTGATTTTTAAGTAAACTCTCAACTTTAACTAATTATCAAAGTTAGAATTTTAGGAGTTAAAATCCTTTTAGTAGGATTCAACACAATGGAGACATTAAATTTATTATTAGATTTCAAAGCATTCTAGATTTTTGGATTTATCTCATGTAGCCTAAAAGCATGAGCATAAGCATAAGCATGATGTGTGAATATCAGAATGATGTATGAGTATTAGTGATGATTTATTAGTTACAGAATATTGCATACATTGATTGAGAAATTTCAAGATGCATCGGCATCACAGTAAATACTATTCCCAACTGGATATATGTATACATTAGACCATACTACTCATAGCAGTTCAGTGATATTTTGGTTGCATATCAGTAACATATAGTACTGTGGCATATTGAGATGCACAGTTTCAGTGACATACAACATAGTTTTACATATGATTACTTAGTTTCAAATTCATTACTGTTTTGGTTTATTTTCAGTATTCAGTTTATAGTTTAGCTTTACTTTACTTTACTTCAGTTTTGTATAGTTTTATATAGTTTTATGCTTTCAGTTATCTTTATAGTATTTCTGCAGATTTAATCATATTATATAAATGTTAAATGAATAACTAGAACTGTTTAGACTAATTTCAATGTGTTAGACTTATTATCTGGGGTACTTTTGGGATCCAGCAATTTGCTAGATCATGAGCATTATATTGAGCCAGGTCAGGAGGACACCCAGGAGATTCAGGAAGAGCCCGTGGAGCACTAGTGGACTCTCCTCCAGTTTTACTACCTTTCTGCTTAGTTTATTTTCATTCAGTACTTAGCTCTATGTCTATTATTCAGTAAATATTTGTAAAAATTATAGATGTATTTTTTTTTCTTTTTTGAGACGAATGTTTTCATATAGCTTCTGTGATGAATGTTTCAAGATGTTTGCTTTAAGATTCCGCACTCTATTATATACTACTTTTACTTAGTATTGTGATGTGATCAGTATACTGGAAATGTTGATATCTTATGCATATATTGGATTCTTTATATTATATTCTAAATCCAATGTATGTATTGGCATAATAATTAGGATAAGGATACTAATCTTATCTTAAGTATTAGCTCTCAACCCTCCTTGAGGTTGAGTCAGCAGCCCTTCAAATGATTTTATCTCTTTGCGCACAGCGATGGGGCGAGGCGCTACACTTGGCCTTGAAATGAATGGGGGAAGAGGACTCTGATTTCTACAGAAACTTGGGTGCTTGAGGGCTCGAGGGGAGAAGATTATTATTATTATTATTATTATTATTATTATTATTCTTCTTCTTCAACTGCTAGCAAGAGGAGGAAGAGGGCCGACGGTTCTTCCAGTAGCAAGTAAAGCAAATGAAAGGAAGAGGGAAAGAAAGGAAGGAACTTTAGCTGAGCAAATGCAGAGGGAAGAGGGCTGGGGACAGCCTTTATGGAGGAGATGGGAGAAAGGCTCATCAATGAGCCTTTCTATCAACATGGATGGGAAGGGGAGGGACAGAAGCCTCTTATGTGCAGGGTATGGGAAGGAAGGTGCTAGGAAGAGAGGAAGGTACAGAGTGGTCCCAGCTCAAGAAAAAGAAGAGGGAAAAATATGGATTTTTGATAATTTTTAATTTAGTTAATTAATGATATAAAAAAATTAAATTTTATAAACGTGCTCTAAAAAATCTCAAAAATTCACCCATACTTAATTTGTGGGTGAGGAATTCAACGGTGAAGTCAGGTTTTGATTTTGACGAGTATTTAATTCCTATTTTTTGGGGTATTTAAATATATTAAAATATTCGAGAAAATCCAACGACTTCCAAATATTTCCAAAATATCCCCATAGCTAATTTGTGGGTGACGAGCGCAATGGTGAAGTCGGATTTTAATTTCAATATCAAATCAAATATCTTAATTTTCTAATTAATTAAATATTATTAATATTCTAAATATTCAATTGAACTCTGAATCGCTCCAAAATTTTAGGGTTTGGTCTTAATAAGTAGATGAACATAATAAAATGATAATTAGGATGCGATCAAGCTAAAATTAGGCTAAGTAACAACCTAAAGTTGTCACAAGAGGTCTCGTATAAGATTGGCTAAAATATTATGTAAAATATATATCAAATGTAGAAATACCAAGCTATCGAGGTTGGACCCGCTGAGTGTTAGTAGAACAATATCCATAATTTATTCACACAAAGGAGCCAAAAAAAAATGCGTTGCACAAACATATAAGTCACAAGCATAATCTCAGAAAAACACACCAAGATTTAAGTGGAAAATTCAATAACGGCAAAAACCACGGAGGAAAATCACTGTAAGAAATCCATTATATGAAAGTTGTAGAGGACCATAGCTTGATCAAGATGAAGAAGATAACTCCTTGAAAAAAGCTTCCAATTTTCTTCTCTTTGGGCTAGGGTTTCTTCAAGCTGTCATACACTTTCACATGTCCAAGAGCTCAATTGAAGTTCATACATAGGATAAACCATAACATTCCTTTTTATACTTTCCAAAATTAGCCCTCAAACAACCCTAAACCAGTTCAAAATTTTTGCGGGCACTGTGGCGCGTGATGAACCCAAGATTTATAGTAAAATGAGTGAAGAATTTCAAGCAAATTCATTATAAAATAGAGGTCTCTTAGGTTCGTTTGTACTGTTTTCAGGAAAAATGACAAGCTAGACTGAATTCTGTGAAAAATTGAAAATCTAGAAGATTTCTGCCATGACGTGCCTAGGCGCGCCATAGTGCATTGTAACGGGTCCAAACCTGAGAGCTTGGCACTACCGCGTGCCACAGTAGGTCCAAACCCGAGAGCTGGGCACTTTCGTGTGCTGTAGCGGGTCCTAACATGAGAGCTCAACGCTACCGCGCGCCACAGCAGGTCCAACCCAAGAGCTCGGCACTGTCGCACGCTGCAGCGGAGCCATCCGAACCCAGACTCATCACCCATTCAGAAGCCCTCACTATAGCACGCTGCAGCGGTCTCAAACCTGAGACACTAGCGCTACCACAGGATGTAGTAGAATCTAACATAGAGCTCGGCACTACCGTGAGCTGCAGTGGATCAACAGGGTAAAGACTTAATAATAAAAGTACAATGCATCCCACTATCGTGCGCCGCAGTAGACCAAAACCTGAGAGCTCAGTGCTACCATGCACTACAACGGGTTCAAACCCGAGAGCTCGGCCCTACCGTGCGCTATAGTGGGTTCAACCAGAGAGCTTGGTGCTGCCGTGAACCGCAACGGAGCCATCCAAACCTAGACTCAGCACCCATTTAGAAGCCCTCACTATAGCGCGCCACAGCTGTGTCAAACCTGAGACACTAGCACTACCGCATGGTGTAGCAGAATCAATCAGAGAGCTCGGCGCTACCGCGAGCTACAGTGGATCAAAAGAGCAAAGACTTGTAAAGAAAAGTGCAAAGCGTCCCGCTACCGTGCACCCCAACAGACCAGCTCGAGAGCTCGGTACTACAGCGTGCCGTAGTAGGTCAAACCTGAGAGCTCAGCGGCACCACACGGTGTCGCGAGCATTCAGTTAAAAACCATTATGTAATAGAATCGCTACAGCTCTCCACAACGACCGTCGTAATATCAGCCAAGTTCAAGGCATTAATGCCAGCATGGGGAAGGTCACAAATTCAAATCTTTTGCCTCCCCAGTTGTTGAGACTCCAACTCTATTTATTCTATGCAGCATATCATGGGAATATTGGAATAATATTCATTGCATGCCATTAAGGAAGGAATTGAAAAAAGCTGGCATAATTTAATTACAATAGGAAGGAGGCTGCCCTATTCAAACTAGATTTCAAGACTAAAAGTGGGTTCCCCTCTTTGACATTCACTGTTCTAAAATTAAAACCTGCTGTAAGAGAAAAGGAAGGAGACCTCTCCAAGGAAGGGGAAAGAGTTCCATTGCTCGAGGAAAGAAAGGAAGACTACTACCAAAAAGCTAAAAGGGAAGAAGAGAGGAAGGCCAAGTAAAATCTAGAGAACCCCTAAAAGGGCTGTTCCTAGTACTCTCCTTAAAACTTATTCTTGATTCAATTTTAGTTGAACCATGAAAAGATTCTTATCTTTGTATGTTTTTCATTGTATTTCTGTTGTAATAGAAGGCTAAACCCTCCTTGGGGAGGGTTGGGCCATAGTCATATGAAATGTATGGGACAAATGGTGATGTTTGTCTTTTCTCTGCATTGAATTAAAAATTTTTCTTAAATGTTTATCAGATTGTTCTTGTGAATGCATGCTGTGGAATGATTGAAAAATATGTGTTGTTTAAAATGTTTGTAAATGAAATAATACTAAGTAACCAAATGCTTCAAGATTAAAGGGAAATCACATAAAGGTCATCGCCACAAACAATGTTTGTCGTGAGAGGATTCTCGGTGTAAAACACCTTAGAATTGAAGTGGATAGATTATTTAGTAACATAAACTATCTTGCGCTCCATGGCTCACTAATTGGCGTAAGCCTTGATATGTGTGTGTTAGGGCGTAGAACTATGTGACAAGTTCTTGAGCATAATTGCACAATACCTGGAGCTCAGTCGAGAGGTCAACGCATGTGAGCCAAGAGCCACTAATAGAGCTTCGCAGCTCAGCAGACGGGAAGGGAGGAAGAGGACTTATTGAGTGCTCATGGATGATGTGACATAGTCCACGAAGCCCGATGAATCCACTTCCTTATCTGAGCTGCGCATGTAGTGTGTGTGATTGCCTAATTAAAAGACTATTTTGATAATATAGACATAGGAATTCTCAATAATTTAAATGCAATCCCATAAGAATTTATGTGCTAAGATAGAACCACAGTGTGTTCATCTCGTGCACTAGATTTAAATTTATCAAAATGAGAGGACCAATCTAAGGAACACAATGTTCACTTTGATTATTGGCATGATAATAAGAACATATAAATTGCATGAATTGAATATAACACCAGTCCCTAATAGCTCACATGTTAAAAACTCAACTCTCCCTTCTTTATCAAAATAGTATCTTAATTTAAGATCTTTGTATTGCTGAATAAGAGCTATTAAAAACCAAAATATATTAGTATAACCATTATTAAAAGTAGATATAACTTAGTATTAAAATAATATGTTTCCTGAGGACGATAAATCTCAGAACTCATCTTCCACTTATTACTTTAGACTACGTACACATACGTGCAAGCGCAGACGTGTATTTTCTAGCTGTCAGCGCTCTTGGTCACCAAGTTCTGGAGAATGATATCTTCTCTCTTGCCTTGCACAGGGGTGCTCTTGGGTGCCCGACATGCTAACCCAAAAGTAATGCCATGTTCTGGAGCCCACTGGGACATCATTGAGGTCAACGATGGTGGTTCAATTAGTTTCCACAACATAAAACTTATTATGACTATAAGGTTTAGTGGTGAGTGACTCATGTGCATAAAAGAACAATAGTGAGCTTAACTATCTGCAGCCCCTAAACATATAAAACAAAACATTTTTATATAATAACTAACTCAATCTCAAACAAGAATTAGGAAGGTTTATTCATAGTTCATTGGTCTAACTCTCCCCAATCCCTTAATTATTGTTACATCCTCATAATTTAGATTTACTTGAATGCCTAGATTTAGATTTGCTTTAAAACTAACATTTCTATTACCTAAGCATTGAAGAGATAAAATTATCTAGTAACCCTCTATTAATCCATAAGGACGATAAATTTAAGACTCACAATCCTTATATTACTTCAAACCACGTATACTTGCGTGTGATCAAAAGCCACACTATTTGTGGGTTGTTAAGTTTTTGACCCCGTTGTTAGGTGATAGACTGTAAATATATGTCTGCGCTCACACGCAAGTGTATGTGGTCTGAAGTAATAAGTGGAAAGTGTTAATATCTGGGATTTATTGAACCATAGAGAATTGATTATTTTGTTACTAAGGTCTATCTATTCTCACTAATGTTTAAGCTACGATTGATTGGATGATTTGGTCCTAGATTTAGCACAATAATTACTAAATAAAGATAAGTTAGATAAAAGAGGGAGGAGAGTTGGGGTTATCCCATACATCATGATATATTACTAATGTATATTGATTTCTCAAGCTTTGTCTTTCATTTATTTTTAAATCAAGTGCACTTTGTTCACTTTAAGTTTTATCTCAGAGTCTCACAAGTTCAAATCTTATGCACAAAACGAACACACATTCGATTATATTTCGGCACAAGATTCCTATAAGATTTTAGGTATTAAGTTTTCATCTTATCTCTTGATCAAGGAGATTATGATTATTAAATCTTTATGATCTTATAAGCATTGATTCCACTACGAGCATCACTCACATTCCATATAGTTGAGATAAGGGATTAATATGTTGGGCTCAATGACTATGTCACTTAGTTCATGAGCACTCAACTATTTTTTCCTCTACGTCAATTATGTTGAGCTAAGGAGCTCATTTAGTGGGTCTTAGCATCACATGCATCAATACTTTGGTTGAGCTTAGATTAAGGTGCATTAAGCTCAAGAACTTTGTCACATAGTTCTAAGCTTTCATGCACTCATAAACCTAGCATCCAACCTAAGGTGAGGTATGGAGCACAAGACAAGTTAGTTCTTGAGTTTATGAGTTCATTTTCCTTTTATCCACATTCAAGACTAAATAATAAAAGGCATTTCTTAACAAGGCATAGAGTTCTTACATTTTATTAGTGCTTGAGAAAAAAAAACTTCATACATTAAAATTAACTCATACACATGGGGTTTCCCCAACCCTTCCCAAGGGAGATTTAGCTATTCATTACAAAAGAAATGAAGAAAAACACATATATGGATAAAGACCCTATCATGATCAACTAAGAGATGATACTACAAGAGTAAAGTTTAGAAGATACTAGGAATGTTCCTTGGAAGTTCTCTGGATTTTTTCTTCTCCTTCTTCAAGCTCTTCTCTTAGGTTGCTAGTGCTGCCTTCCTTCTTCTCTTCCTTAGCAAGAACTTGCTTTGCCACCCTTGGGGAGTTCCTCACTTCCACTTATGCACCCCTCCTCCTTACTTAGTGATTTGATAAAAATTGTGAACTCTCCTCTAGTCAAGAAGAGTGATATTTATAGGGGAAGGGCTACCTTCATCCCACTTAGGATCCAAACCAGCATTTACTAATGGAAAATTCTAAGCAATGATGGAAAAAATCCTAATTGATGGTGAAGTGACCAATATCTCCATTTGTTTAGCCAAAACATCACCTCAAGATCTTTTTTTTCATATAAAAAATGTAGCAGCTGCAGAGAATGATGGCTGGGGACAAGATGCAGGTTGGGGGTCTTGTCCCAGCCGCAATAAATGCTCCTGACTGGCCTAATTTGCAGCGGGCCACTAGAGCGCACTGCAGCGCGCTGCGGCGTGCCATGGTGAGTAAAAATCTGCTAAGTTCCCCGCTGCCGCGTGCTACCGTGTCCAAATTTCACAGAGTGACCCGCAGCAGTGCACTATAGCGCTAGCATTTTGCAAATCGTACTGCTGCAGCGCGCTGTAGCGGAAGCATTTCGCAAAATGCTCCGCTGCAGCGCATGGTAGCAGCTCAATTTGCAAATCGTCCCGCTGCAGCGTGCTATAGCACTAGCATTTTGTAAAACGTACCGCTGCAGCGCGCTGTAGCGGGAGCATTTCGCAAAATGCTCCGCTGCAGTGTGCGGTAGCAGTTCAATTTGTGAAAGGCCCCGCTGCAGTGCGCTACCATGCTTGCAGTTCATAACTGGACCCGCTGCAGTGCGCTACCGCACCTGCGGTTCGCAACTGTACCCGCTGCAGTGCTCTATAGTAGCCTAATTGGCAACTTAACGCGCTGCAGTGCGCGGCAGCGATTTCCCTTTGAAAATTTTTGGAATTTTGCAAAAAATGTCTCAGGACTCCTTATGATAGCCATTTTTCTGAAAAGATAGACAAAATTTGATTTAGGAGCAGTTTAAAGATTAAAAATGAATGAAATTTCCTTTTATTTTAGATATAATTTATGGATTCATCACACCCCACACTTAAATTCTTGCTCATCCTTGAGTAAGCTCAAAATGATATTTTTTCTATTTTGTAGGGATGATAGTCACAAAAATGCAATTAGAATAACTATAAGTCAAAGTACGTGCACAACAAAATGAAACGAAATATTTAGCAACATTAACGTTATAACCGTGGCAATAAAGTAGGTTAATCAATTAATCTCCAAGTATTTAATTTTCATGCTTGACACTAGATGATGGGTAAAGTTCATTGTGGATCCTAGACTAGAGAGGTGGTGAAAAACTCCAAGAGTGTAGCCATATATGCTCCTTCTTATGAATCACAAATATGAAAAGATTAAAGGAGAGATTATTTTTCATCCTTTCACATTTTGATTATTTGGGAGAGATATTTTTCATCATCCCTTTTTAAACATATATTTTGTTTTTTTCATTCTTTAGGGAGAGACACTTTTCTTCATCCCCAATACGCATCTTTGTGATCATGAAGTCCTACAGGAGCCTAGCACACTCTTTTTAGAGTACCCATCATATTTTCTAGTCTAGTATAATGCCTTCCCCCACACTTAATTCAAGGCATTTATTTAATATTTTTGGAGATTGGATTATCCTCCATTCATTCCTTAATTAAAATATTTTAGTGCTTATAATGTATTTGGTCATTTTTGATAAGCACCATTTTACTTATATCAAATTCCATCTTGACATTTTGTGATTTTCAATTCTTTGAAAAAAATTAAGAAAAATATGTCAATTAAGAATACCATAAAAATAAGAGAATATGAAATTTCATAAATTAAAATCTCAAAATAAAACACACAAAAATAAAAATACAAAGGAAAACACAGAAAAAATCAAAAAGAAAAATGCCACCTATTTATTTATGGGTTGCCTCCCAATAAGCGCTTGTTTTAGTATCTTAGTCTGACATGAAAAAGATCCTCATGTGATACCTTCATCCGGAAGATCCTGAAGGGTCCATCCCCCATTTTCTTGAAAGATTCCTTCATCCAAGTAAAGCTTTAGGTGATTTACATTTACCTTAAAAGTACCATCTTTGGAAGTGACCTCAACTGCTCCATGAGAAAAAACCTTCATGATAGTAAATGGTCATATTCATCTTGACTTCAGTTTTCCTGGAAATAGTCTTAATCTTGAGTTAAAAAGCTGTACTTTCATTCCAGGTTGAAAATATTTTAGCTTAATCAGCTTATTGTGTCATTTTTTTGTTTTCTTTTTATGCAACTTGGCACTTTCATAAGCGTTTAACCTAAATTCGTCAAGTTCATTTAGTTGTAGCATTCTTTGTGCACTTGCCTTTTGGGGATCAACATTTAAATTTTTTATTGCCCAAAAGGCTTAGTGCTCAAGTTCTACCAGAAGGTGGCATGATTTTTTGTAAATGATTTTATAAGGGGACATTCCTAAAGGGGTCTTGAAGGTAGTTCTATAAGCCCACAGGGCATCTTGAAGTTTTGAAGTCTAGTCCTTTCTATTTTGGTTCACAGTTTTCTCTAAGATTTGCTTAAGTTCTCTATTGGAGACTTCAACTTACCCGCTAGTTTGGGGGTGGTAGGGAGTACCCACCTTATGTCTCACCCCATAACTTTTTAGTACATTCTCTAACTGCCTATTGTAGAAGTGTTTTCCCCCATCACTGATTAAGAATTTGGGCATCCCAAATCTAGCTAGCATGTGTTCCTTGAGAAATTTAATCACAGTTTTAGCATCATTATTTACACATGCCATTGCCTCAACCCATTTTGAGATATATTTAACTGCCACAAGGATATACAGATTGGCTTGAGACTAGGGAAAAGGTCCCATGAAGTTGATTCCCCACACATCGAATAGTTATACTTCAAAAATTCCATTTAAAGGGAGCTCATCCCTTTTGCTTAAATTCCCAGTTCTTTGGCACTTGTCACAGCTTTTGACAAAGTCAGCGGCATCTTTGAACAAATGGGGCCAAACGAATCTGGATTGAAGCACCTTTGCAGCCGTTCGCTCAATCCCATGGTGCCCTCCATAAGGAGATGTGTGACAATGAAAGAAAATATATCTGGTGTAAGAGTCCGGAACACATTTCCTTAGGAGTTGATCATTGCAACATTTATACAAAAAGGGATCTACTAAAAGTAATTTTTTATATCAGCAAAAAATTTCTTTCTTTGTTGGAAACTCATATCTTTTGATATGATTCCTCCTGCAAGGTAGTTTGTAATGTCAGCAAACTAGAGATGATCATTTGTAGCCACACCATAAAGCTTCTCGTTGGGGAAAGATTCACTAATTTTGGTCAACTTATCATTATCAAGGTGGGTCAATCTAGATCATATTAGATATCATTTACGCTACTATGCTCCGCTCGTGCTCGAAGCTAAATGATCAGCATGCACATTTTTACTCCCCTTCTTATCCCGAATTTCAAGATCAAATTCTTGCAAGAGCAACACCCAACGTATCAAGTGCGGTTTTGCCTCCTTCTTTTGAAGGAGATACTTTATAGCAGCATGATTAGTGTAAACGATAGTTTTAGACCCAATGAGATACAACCTAAATTTAGTGAAGGCAAAAATGATGGCAAGAAGCTCTTTTTTCGTGGTAGCGTAATTTCTTTGAGCATCATCTAGGAGTTTACTAGCATAGTAAATTGAATAAAAGGCTCGCTCCCTTCGCTGCCCAAGGATAGCACCTACTTCAAGGTCACTCGCATCACACATAATTTCAAAAGGTGAATCCCAAATTGGAGTAAAAGTTATTGGAGCTGAGATTAAGGCAGATTTTATAGCATTGAATCCTTTTAAATAATTTTTATCAAAGTTGAACTCGACATCCTTTCCTAGCAGTCTACAAAGCAGCATACTTATATTTGAGAAATCCTTGATAAATCTTCGATAAAATCCTGCATGCCCAAGGAAGCTTCTAATTCTTTTAACATTGATGGGAGGGGGAAGTTTTTCAATTACTTCAATCTTTGCTTTATCAACTTCTATCCCTCTCCTAGAAATTAAATGACCAAGAACAGTACCCTCTTCAACCATGAAGTGACATTTTCCCAATTCAAGATTAAATTTGACTCTTCACATCTTTTTAAAACCTTTCCCAGATTAATTAAGCAATGATCGAAAGAGGTTCCGACAATAGAAAAATCATCCATAAAAATTTCCAAGAACTCTCCTATCATGTCAGAGAAAATTGCCATCATACAGCGTTGAAAAGTAGTTGGAGCATTGCACAATCCGAAAGGCATTCTTCTAATGGCAAATGTTCCAAAGGGGCAGGTGAAAGTTGTTTTCTCTTGGTCTTCAGGTGCAATCAGGATTTAATTATATCCTGAATACCCATCAAGTAAGCAAAAATAAGGATTTCCTGCCAATCTATCAAGCATTTGGTCAATAAGGGGAAGGGGATAATGGTCTTTTCGAGTGGCTTTATTTAATCTCCTATAATCGATGTACACTCTCCATCTGGTCACAGTTCTAGTGGGGATTAGCTCATTATTGCTATTGAGAATAACAGTCATCCCACTCTTTTTGGGAACCACATGTATAGGGCTCACCCAAGGGCTGTCAGAAATGGGGAAGATGATTTCAGCATCTAAGAGTTTGATGATTTCCTTGTGAACTACTTCTTTGATGTTTGGATTTAATCACTGCTGAGGCTCAATAAAAGGTTTGGAGTTATCCTCCAAAAGGATACGATGCATACACAGAGTTGGACTATCCCCCTTCAGATCCATAATACTCCATCCCATTGCTCTCTTGTATTCTTTTAAAACCTTACATAAAAGATTCTCTTAATGTTGAGTTAATAATGAGGAGATTATTACAGGAAGTGATTCATCTTCCCCTAAGTAAGTGTATTTTAAGTGTGAGGGAAGAGGTTTTAATTCATTTTTAGGAGTATAAATTATCGAAGGTTGAATCATCTTCCTTTCCTTAATCAATTCTTCAATAACTTCCGTGTCAATGGGATCTTCATCTTCCTCACTTGCTAACATTCCCTCTTCTTTCGCATCTTCCATTAACCAAGCTTCTTCTATTAAATTGATCTTCCAATAATCCTCATTTGGTTTAGAAGGGTGTCTCACAAAATCATTCACATGAAACTTAATCTCCTCCTCCCCATAACGCAACTTCAATTCTCCTTTTATCTACATCAATTAAGGTTTATCCTGTGGCTAAGAAAGGTCTACCTAGAATAATAGGAATTTTTTTATTTTCATCTTCCATATCCAAGATTATGAAATTTGCAAGGAAGATGAACTTGTCAACCTTTACAAGAATATTTTCCACAATTCCAAAAGGGGATTTTACTGATCTATCAGCAAATTAGAGTAGAGCATAGGTGGGTTTTAAATGATCAATTTATAGTTTCTTAAATATGTAGAAAGGCATCAAATTAACAGATGCACCAAGATCACAAAGGGCTTTTTGGAAAGATTGGCATCCAATTGTGCAAGGGATAGTGAAACTCCCTGGGTCCTTCTTTTTGATGAGAATCTTTCTTTGAAGGATTACACTACATTCTTTTGTTAATGCCACGATCTCCCTTTCATCAATCTTCCTTTTCTTGGAGAGGATGTCTTTCATGAACTTAGCATAACTAGGCATCTACGAAAGGGATATTGATATAAAGAGTTTTAAAGGTTTATAGGAATTTTTGATATTGGACATCAAGTTTCTCCTTAGCCAACCACTGAGGATAAGGTATATGAGGGATTTCCTTAGGTTGATCTCTAAGTTCTTCTTTTTCTAAATCCCTTGCAACACTTCTCCCTACCCTGATTATTTCTCCTTCCTCCTTCTTTTCATCTATAGTTTTTTCTAAGTTTTCACTATTCTCTTTTCTCACAATCTCCTGTGTAGCCTTCCCACTTCTCAAGGTTATTGCATTTTCCCAACTCCTTTCTATGCTCACCGATCACTCCGACTAGAGAATGTTGCTCTAACTGCTTCATTATATATTTTAGTTTTTGTTCAATTCTTTTAACCGTCTCCTCTTATCTTAGAAGAGTGTGCTCGTGCCTGTTTAAAGTGGCATCAGTTTTATTCATGAATTCATTAGTGGAGTTCTAATTTGATAAGCGAATTTTCAAATCTCTCTATTCCTTCCATGATTCATGATCATATTAACATCGCTCGACCCTCCATCATCATCCTGACAAGAGTTTACATACCCACATTCTAGTTTCTTATTGAGTTGGGAGATTTGATTTTGTAGTTTGCAGTTCAAGTATTTGCTGTGAATTTCCTAGTGAGTTACATTTTTTTTTATCATGGTGATCATTCCTATGGAGAGGCCATTGGTAAGCATTATTTGCCATTTCTTCCAAGAGGTCATAAGCCTCCTCTTGGGTTTTTCTGCTAATAGATCCACCGGTGGCTGCATCAATGAGTGTTCTCATAGGAGCGTTCAAACCATTGTAAGAGGTTTGCACTTGCATCCATAGAGGGAACCCATGATGTGGGCAACGCCTGAGGCATTTCTTAAAATGGTCCCACCCATCATATAAAGTCTCGCCTTCCAACTGAGTGAAGTTGGTGATCTCAATCCTCAATATGGAGATTTTCACCGGAGGGAAATATTTGGCTAAGAATTTCTTATCCAAATCATCTCATGTCTGGATGGAATCGCTAGGTAGAGAGCTGAGCCAACTCTTGGCTCTATCTCTTAGAGAGAATGGGAAAATCCGCAATTTAACCGCGTCTTCAGAAATGCCATTAAACCTGAAGGTTGTCACATATTTCAAGGAAAGTTGAAATATGTGAGTTTGGATCTTTAGTGGCTAATATCCCAAACTGATTATTTTGCACCATACTCAGTGTGGAAGGTTTGATTTCAAAATTATTAGCTTTAATATTTGGCCTAACAATAGCATGGGGGATTCCCCTAACAGTGGGTAGTGCATAGTCTCTGAGTGCCCTTCCCCTATGCTCTCCTAACGGCTCTCCTAAATTTTCAGTATAGTTGTCCATAATAGCTTGTTGATTTGATAGGTTTTGTTCTCTCCTAGCTTGTAGGTATGTTCTCTCAATTTTTGGATCAAAAAGATATTTAGTGCAAACTCTTTTACTCATACAAAATAGCAATATGGCTATCGAGAACAATTTTAGCAATAACGTTCAAAAAGTTTAGCAAAAATAAGATAAGCAGAAATGTAAGACGTTAGTTTCTACAATTTACAAAAAATCAAAACTAAAAATATATGCAATAAAATACTTAAATCACTCTCTACTTATAAATTATCCTTAATACGAAACAAGTACCAATTCCCTGGCAATGGCGCCAAGAACTTGACAGACTGTAAATACACATCTACGCTCACACGCAAGTGTACGTGATCTGAAGTAATAAGTGGAAAGTGTTAATTTCCGGGATTTAGCGAACCACAGAGAATTGGTTATTTTGTTACTAAGGTCTATCTATTCTCACTAATGTTTTAAGCTACGATTGATTGGATGAGTTGGTCCTAGATTTAGCACAATAATTACTAAATGAAGATAAGTTAGATAAAAGAGGGAGGAGAGTTGGGGCTATCTCACATGTCATGATATATTACTAGTGTATGTTGATTTCTCAAGCTTTGTCTTTCATTTAATTTTAAATCAAGTGCACTTTGTTCACTTTGAGTTTTATCTCAAAGTCTCACAAGTTTAAATCTTGTGCACAAAATGAACACACATTCGGTTCTTTTCGGCACAAGATTCCTATAAGATTTTAAGTTCTAAGTTTTCATCTTATCTCTTGATCAAGGAAATTAAGATTATTAAATCTTTAAGATCTTATAAGCATTGATTCCACTATGAGCATCACTCGCATCCCATATAGTTGAGATGAGGGATTAATATGTTGGGCTCAATGACCATGTCACTTAGTTCATGAGCACTCAACTATTTTTTCCTCTACCTCAATTATATTGAGCTAAGGAGCTCATTTAGTGGGTCTTAGCATCACATGCATCAACACTTTGGTTGAGCTTAGATTAAGGTGCATTAAGCTCAAGAACATTGTCACATAGTTCTAAGCTTTCATGCACTCATAAACCTAGCATCCAACCTAAGGTGAGGTATGGAGCACAAGACAAGTTAGTTCTTGAGTTTATGAGTTCATTTTCCTTTCATCCACATTCAAGACTAAATAATAAAGGCATTTCTTAACAAGGCATAGAGTTCTTACCTTTTATTAGTGCTTGAGAAAAAAGAACTTCATACATTAAAATTAACTCATACACATGGGGTTTCCCCAACCTTCCCAAGGGAGATTTAGCTATTCATTACAAAAGAAATGAAGAAAAACACATATATGGATAAAGACCCTATCATGATCAACTAAGAGATGATACTACAAGAGTAAAGTTTAGAAGATACTAGTAAATTTCTTGGAAGTTCTCTGAATTTCTTCGTCTCCTTCTTCAGCTCCTCTCTTAGGTCATAGTGCTACTTTCCTTCTTCTCTTCCTTAGCAAGAACTTGCTTTGCCACCCTTGGGGAGTTCCTTACTTTTCACTTATGCACCCCTCCTCCTTACTTAGTGATTTGATAAAAATTGTGAACCCCTCCTCTAGTCAAGAAGAGTGATATTTATAGGGGAAGGGCTGCCTTCATCCCACTTAGGATCCAAACCAGCATTTTCTAATGGAAAATTCTGAGCAATGATGGCAAAAATCCCAATTGATGGTGAAGTGACCAATATCTCCATTTGTTTAGCCAAAACATCACCTCAAGATTTTCTTTTCCATATAAAAAATGTAGCAGCTACAGAGAATGATGGCTGGGGACAAGATGCAGGTTGGGGGTCTTGTCACAATTGCAATAAATGCTCCTGACTGGCAAAATTTGTGGCGGGGCCCCGCAGCGCACTGCCGGCGTGCCATGGTGAGTAAAAATCTGCTAAGTCTTCTGCTGCCACGCGCTACTGTGTCCAAATTTGACAAGTGACCCGCTGCAGCGCGCTATAACGCTAGCGTTTGCAAATCGTACCGCTGGCAGCGCGCGCTGTAGCGGAAAGCATTTCGCAAAATGCTCCGCCTGCAACGTGCTGTCTGGTAGCGGCTCATTTGTAAATTGTCTCGCCTGCATGCGCGCTATAGCACTAGCATTTGCAAAACGTACCACTGCAAGCGCGCTGCAGTGGGAGCATTTCGCAAAAATGCTCTGCTGCCAGCGTGCAGTAGGTTCAATTTGCGAAAGGCCCCAGCTGTAGCGTGCTACCGCGCCCGCAGTTCGCAACTGGACCCTCTGCAATGCGCTATAAGTAGCCTAATTTGCAACTTGACCTGCTCTGCAGTGCGCGACAGCGGTTTCCCTTTGAAAATTTTTGGAATTTTGCAAGAAAATATCTCAGGACCTCCTTAGGATAGCCATTTTCCTGAAAAGATAGATAAAATTTGATTTAGGAGCAGTTTAAAAGATTAGAAATGAATGAAATTTTATTTTATTTTAGATATAATTTATGGATTCATCATTAGGGATTAAGTTAGAAGGTATTAGTGATTCTTTAATCATTGTCATGTTTTTTTGTGATCTGTTATGGTGTTCATATTTTGATTTTGTTATTTTCATTTTTGTGCATTGTAGCCATATCATTTTAATTGTTCTTAAATCTATATATACAACATGTAGGTTGACTGTAATTTACTTTTTGATCCTAAAAATGATAGAACCTATCATAACTTAGACATCATTTAGATCTTAACTTAGAAAATTAAAATTTGATTGAACCAAATTTAGGAGAAATTCACAATAATTATAACAACAACAACACGCCTAGGACTTTAAGAGACTATGCATTGTCCACTATGGAAGGGATTCCTAATGCGATTATTAGCATGAGTATACAAGCTAATAGTTTTGAGATTAAACCATCCACTCCATAGATGGTGAAAAATAATCAATTGGGTGGATTACCAAGTGAGGACGCCAATATCCATGTCTCAAAACTTCCTTGAGATATGTAATACTTTCATATACAGTGATGTTACTGATGACACTATTAGAATTAAATTGTTTCCCTTTTCATTGAAGATTTGTGCACAGAGTTGGATGAACTCTCTGTTTATTGATTCTATAAATACTTGGAATGAGCCGGCTCAAAGGTTTGTTGGCCAAATATTTTCCTCCTACCAAAAAAACCATGTTTATGAAACAGGATTTTCAATTATGTCCAATATGATAGCCAAATATTATATGACAGTTGGGAGAGAATTAAGGAATTACTCATGAGATGCCCTCACCACAGATTGCCCCTTTGGCTTTAAATGCAAATATTTAACAATGAATTTAATGCAAGAACTAGAATACTAATAGAAGTGACATCAAGTGGATCCATAAATAGTAAGACTTAAGAGCTAGCTTATGATTTGCTAAAGGAGATGGCCATGAATTTGTATCAGTGGTCTACTGAGTGGCCATACAATCATAGGAAGGAACAACCTAGCACAATAGGGAACCCCTTAATTACCTAATTTCAACAAGAAATAACATCCCTTAAGAATAAGCTGAATGCTTTATCAGTTAATGCAATTCATGAAGTTAACTGTGATTTATGTGGAGGTGCTCACACTAGTTCTGATTGAAATTCAAATAATCCATATGCACCCTCCCATGTAGAACATATGAATTTTGTGAACAAGAATAAAAATAACTTCCAACAATAGAATACCCATCTTCAAATGCTTACAATGAGGGATGGAACAATCACCCAATTTTTCTTGAAATAATAATCAAGGAGAATTTCATTTGCAACGGGAATCTTCTAATCAACTTAGGAATTATGGTAACCAAGGTCAACCAATTTCTCAGGGCCAATTAACCATGCTCAAAAACTCATTAAATGAATTTAAAGTAAGCACACTTTGGTTCATGAAAAGGACAAAAGCTACATTGAATATGTATGAGATATTATTCAAACACACTGAAGTGTCAATTAGGAACATAGAAACTTAAATTGATCAAACCTTCTCAACAATTAGCTAGTAGACCTCAGGGTGCTTTTCTAAGCACTATTGAGGTGAATCATAAGGAAATGGTGGGTATGATTCATTCAATTAATTCAACTTTTGATATAAATGAATTGAACACCCCCAAATCTAAGGACATAACTAGCACATCTAGGGAAGAACCTCAACCAGCAAGAATTCTTAATAATCAAAATATAATCTTGAACTCTTAATAATCAAAATCTAATCTTGAACTCTTTAATAATTGAACCTGAATTCTTAAAATCAAAAAGGAAAGAGCATTCTTCCCAAATTAAGATATTCGGGTAGATTTAACATCCCTTGCTCCATAGAAAGTATTCATTTTCTAAATCCACTTTGTGACTTAAGAGATTTTATTAGTATTTTGCCTTATCATGTTTATGAGAAAAATGGGAATACCAAGAATGTGAGAGACACCTGTCATTGCTCAGTTAGCTAATTTGCCTTCGATGGTACCGATTGGAATGGTAGAGGTGTGATTGTGAAATTTGGAATTTTAAGAATTTTGTTAATTTTAAAATATGTGAGATTGATGCACTAAGTGATGGGATATCAATCATTTTTGGGAGACAATTTTTAGCAACCACATGAGTTTTAATAGATGTAGAAAAGAGAACTATGCTCTTAAGAGTCCATGATAAAAGTGAGAAAATTGATCTATTTAGCGTGGTCATATCTAGCAGAAAAATTAAATCACTTGAGTTGGATCATAAAAGAACAAGAAGAGAGCTTGAGAGAGAGAGAGGTCATTATGCTATGATTATACTGACAAGGTGAATGAAGATAAGAAAATAAAAATTGTTAGTGAAAATGAAGACTCTCAATCTAGTGTGGAAGATGTTTACCCTCCAATACGGAAAAAGAAAACTCGTAGAGGGAAAAAGAAAAGTAAAGTGAAAACATTAACTAATGAACTTAAATTTTGTATGATTAAAAGATAAATGACAAAGGGAATCAAGGGGTTTGGATTTCGAAAAGAAGCACATCGCCTAAACTACAAAAATTAAATAATTTGGGATAGTGCTCCACCCTTTTTGAAAATAGAAAATTTGAAAGGAAGTGTTGAAAGGAACTACACAATAATGAATTCCATTTGGATGGATTGAGGACGTTAAACCAAGCTCTTAGGGGAGGCACCCAAGGTTTTAGTTTGTTTTAGTGTTTCATTGTCATTTTTAGTGTGTACTTGTTTGTTGTTAATAAAATTAGTAAGTGATAAGGAGAAATTTTTGCACTGAAGAAGGGTGCAGGTTCTGATATTTAGCTAGGCTTATTTTTGGCCGAGTGCTTAGGCACACTCAAGTGCACTACGCTCAGGTGCACTCAAGTGAGAAGTGCTCAAGCATGCACAGGTGCATTGTTGTTGGCAACATCGAATTTAGAGCGCCCAGGCGTGCTCCATCACTAGCTGTCCGATCAAGCGTATTTCACAAGCCATTTTTGGAAAATGTAGATGGTCTAGGGAATCTTTATAAACTTAAACTCTAGCATGTGATCTTGACAAGTTATAAAGAGTCAAAAATTAGCTTTTGAATGCCTTTTTGACTAGCCATAAAGATCATGCAAGGGTAAATCACATTAAAGTTATGGATGGGAAGTTACAGTGAGCATATTTGGATACCATCTTTATATAATGATCATTCCCTATAGCCATTTCCCTCACCAAGCACTTTTAGAATTATTCCAAGCTCCCTCTTGTTCTCATCTCCAATATCAATAATTAAGCACGCAATGGCCATTAAGTAGAAGGTAGTTAGGAAGGTTCATCCATCCATAATTTATGATGGTAGCCATTTTGTTTCAAAGAATGCTGCCCAATGATTCCAAATGAATACATCACAATGCAAGGTAATTCAAGTGCGGGGATTCGTCTCGCTTTATCTTGAGTCAATGATGCTTGAAGCTTGGGGGAATTGGAAAATGTTATGTGCTCACTCATCTGTAATATGTATTCCTCTTGTCCAAGAGGTTTATGCAAATGAAATAATAAGTAAAAATAGCTCAGTTTGGGTGTACGAGAAATCTGTGAATTTTTTCTGAAACAGCTATAAATGCGCCTATAATGTTCAAAGGATTTTCATTTGTAACTTCTGGATGTTGATGACTAGAAACTTTAATACCACTGAAGTAATTGATTCCCTCACTACCACTAAAACTTTTTGGAAGGGTAAGACTTCCAATTTTTTCATTTCTGCCATGACAGATAAGTCTAAAGGGTGGCATGTTTTAATTTTTAGTTAATTCATGCAGAAGAGCCATCTGAATAATGTTACTAAGGTTAGAGTAGGGTTAAATTTTGTTATTTGAAAATTAAGACACATTGATGTGGGGAAAATAATTTTTGACCAGCTTTAGAAAGCTCTACCCAGGGAGTGCCCAGCACTGCCTTTCAATCCATTGATCATTGAATTATACTTGGCAAAGGTGTCAAGATGGATGGTAATACCCCCACAACTTTAGCTAAGAGCAACTCTCCCCAAAAGTAGCATCCCAAAGAACATGTCGGCAAGAAGCCATTCTAACTTTTAAAGGGGAGCATAATCTTCTATCACAACTAAGAGAAGAAGAGAGATAAAAGAACTTCACCTGCGGTTTTATCAGCTCGTCGACCTACACAATATGATAGAGAAATAGAATGAATCTCATTTTTTACAACTTAACAAATGCAGTGACGTACCAATAGCGCTACACAACTATTTATTTTGGCATTTTATTCAATTATATGAAGCATTGACAGACTCATGGAAACCCACATGAGCCTAATTTTCTATAGTTCCCACCTATGCAGGTTGTCCAATCAATTCATGGCCTACTATGAAAGAGGTGATTAGGAAACTATGGATGAAGATGAGGAGGCATATTGACTTGGGGAATCATCATCTTTTTTTCCATTGATATCTAGTTGAATTTTTCTTATTTTGCTAGTTTTTATTTTAGTTTCCTTTTATATTTTTTTTTTTTTGTAGCACAAAGCAAAAATATATTCTTACAATTGCTCTCTTAAATAATGAATTTGTGAATTCCATTTTTGAGATGTGTCAATTTTTTTGTGAACGCACTCTTTTATATTTAATGAATAAATAAATTGAGAATTGAGAGAAATGATTAAGTTGTGAGTGGATATCAATTGTAGATTAGATTAGATTTTTACTAGATGGATTAATTAGACTTTAAATGATCAAACTAATATAAATTTTCTTGTCAATGTGAATGATGATATAGACTAAGTGTGGGGGAGATTAAGGTTAATATGATGGTGTGAATTTACTTTATGGATTAAGGGATGCTGGCTCCAAACAATTCTCACGAGTACCAAAACCTCCATGCCCAAGTGCATGATATGTGAACAAAAATTAAAAATTAAAAAAATGTGAAAAAGAATGTAAGTTATCACTCATTACTTAATAAATGGATGAAGAAAAATGTCTCTCCCCAATAAAAGATTATAACTTATGAGAAGGATGCACATATGACACTTAAGAATACTATAACATTTATTTTACAAATTCCATTCAAATGACTAAACTTAAACTCACACCATAGTCATACAGATTCATAAATTGTTACTTGAGATGATTGAGGTTAGCAATTCTATAGTCTTAAGAGATCAAGCTTTGTAGGGAAAGAGAATCTATATATCAAATGAAATTTAATGGTAACAAGATCATTACTAGCCAATCATCATATTTATTAACTTTTCATTTTAAAGATGAGCATTTCATGCTCAAGCATACACACATAACCATTTATGACTACATTCCTTAATTTATCATACTCGAGAAAAAGCAAGAGTTTAACTGTGTGGGTATGATAAGCCTTAAATTATACTAAAATCACCCCATTGTTTTATGAATTTTCATATTAAAATAGATTACTTATAATTCATTTTTGGTGTGTTTTGCTACCTTTTTATTTTCAGGCATTCATGAGAAATCTGTTAATTTATTACTCACCTATTCATCAAAAAGGGTAGTCAGGCGCTCAAGTGTGCTTGAACGCCCCATTACAGCACTTGAGCAACATTCAAATGCTTGGGCGCTCAGGCGTGCTCAAGGGCAAACCGTGGCAGAAGCCTGTGCGCTCAAGCACGCTCAGGCGCCCGGACTGACAAACATTAGTGAGCTCAAGCACCAGGCTGGTAGAAGCCTGTGGGCTCAAGCGCACCCTTGATTGAACCTCACATGCTCAAAAATGTTCAAGCCCTCGATGAGTACAATTTTTAAAATGTCAAATTGAAGAAGGAAATGAGGCATTTCTTGGCCATCCATGGATGGTTTGGGCAGTTCCAAGGCCAAATAAATGCCCAAAATTCAGAGAATTAAATGGGGAAGAATTATATAACATAAGAGGAGAAGTTCAGGTTCCAAAAGAAGCAACTTTTTAGCCATTCCAAGGAGGAACCCTAGATGACCATTAATGAATTAAAGAAGGAAGAAGAAGGTGAAGACATAGGGAAATCTAGTAACGTTCTTCAGTAACGTCTCTTCAATCCCTTATCTTCTTTTGTATTATCTTGTGGTAAAAGTCCTTAATACTTTGAAACTATCTTATCTTTGTTTGTGACTCAATTATAATGGTAGCCTAAAACTCCCTTTTAGGATGGGTTAGGCTAAACTTATGTAGTAGATTTTTCTTAATGAGCACTGAGTTTGCTTTTGTGTAATTGTGTGATGAATATTTGTGTTGTGCTTATTGTAAATCTTTGTCTTGCAATATAAGACAATTAATATAGTTACCTGAATGCATTCACAATGCGCTACAACTTATAATGAGCCAAAAGTTCAAATCAAGATGTATGTGCATAGTGTAGCATAAAAGTCAAGAAGCATTAATCCTTGATTAGAGCAAAAGTTCAGATTAAGGATTTGTGTGTACTTGACACATAAGTAGCACTAAACCCTAGATTAGAGCAAAAGTTTAGATTAAGAATTAATTGCACAAGACTTATAAGTAGCACAAAATCCTAAATCAGAGCAGTGAGGACCCATCATAAGGTTTGAGTGAGCTAAACCAGCATCGAGCTCTCGGAGCCGTAAGAACCTAATGAGCATTTATGTTAAATGATGCAAAAGAGAATTGTCATTAAATTTCAACAGAATTTAGGCATTCATCCATTCATATTACTTTATATTTACAAAAATAAGTTCACATCTACTCAATATAAGATCTTTATTTGACAGCACATAACTTTAATTAAAAGTAAAGGGTAAATAAAATGCTAACAATGAGGTCGACTTCTAAGTATCCAAAAAGCTTCTCAAAGATCTCCTTGTATTTCCTCTAGCTCTTGATCTGGAAATTACAATGAAAATTCTCTAGTTGAATATCCATTAAAAAAATACTCTAAGTACTATTGGATAATACATGTTACACTTTTTCAAGGCTGAAATGTGATAAGTAAAAGAAATAGATTACAAGTAAGATGATGTTATATAAGAAAAATACTTTACTAGCCATGAATATAATATCATAAGTATAAATAAGTATATGCTTAAGAACTTATTGATTACAGTGCATATGTCTTTTAATGTGAAATAAGCAACTTCAGTAGTTTTGAGAGGCAAATTATAAGCCATGAGGCGGGGTTCAAATAAACATAGTCATGAACTGGGCTCCCTCAAAGGCTCTAGTTGGCACTCTTATAACTGCCGATGGATTAGCCCCATCCCTACCTAATAACACAATCATTTTGGAACCCTTGCAATATCCACAAGATATTAAGCATTTATTTTGTGACAGTTTTTTACAAGCAATTGATCATCGCAATTAATATAGATATGTAATCAGAGCAGAACACCATTAAAGTATCAATAAAAATAATAAGTGCAATTATAATACTTGTATACCTTCTCTCTATTTATTTTATGAAATGAGTTGAAAGTCAAGTATCAAAGTTATCTGCACATTATGTATTTAATATATAACTTTAATTCAAAATTATTACATTATCATTTTAAGAAAGTTTCTCTTATTAGATTTGACTTTAAGTCTATAATATAATTATAAGTAATAATACTTGCAAAATAATAATAAAAAATATAATTATAATATTAATTACAAGAATAATAATTATAAGGATAAATTAATAATATGAAAAAATGTATATATTATACTAATACAAAAATAATCATTATAATGATATTAAAATAAATATTATAATAACATAAGAATGATGTGTATATAATAATAATAATAATTTTCTCTCTATATTATTTATAAAGATAATTGTTTCTTTCTTTCTTTTCTCAATCTTCTCTCTTTCTTTTGATTTCTTTTTCTCCTTTTTCTATTTCTTTCACTTTTCTATGTTTTCATTTTTTTCATTTTTTTTTTCTCTCTTTCTTTCTTTCTGTTCCCCTTTCTCTTTTACAATTTTTCTCTTTTCTTCCAGTTTACTACCTTTCTCTCTTTCACTTTCTCTCTTTTGATAATAATAATCTAATAATTATAACTTTGATAAATGAAATGAGATATTATAAATAAAGAAAATTATATTATAAAAAATATTATAAACCTTAAGTAATTATCTTATTAATTAAGATAATTATTTTAGATAATAGGGGTCTTATAATGATAACTTATTATACATATTATCATTATTATTTCATAAAATTAAAAATAAATAAAATAAATTGACACTATTTTCGAAAAATGACATTAAAAGAAAGTTATAACTAAGATATTAATAAGAAGAAATTAGTAAATATAATTAATAAATAATATAATAATAATAATAATACTCATACGTCGCGTCCTAGTTATATAATCTTTTCCCTTCCGTCCCTCTCTGCTTCTCCTACTCCTCCTCCTCTCTATTCTTCTCTCTTCTTCTTCCTTCTCGCCTCCTCCTCATGATCCTCTCCTCCTCACCCCTCCTCCTCCTCCTCGGGTCCCCCTCCTCATCTCTCCTTCTTCTTATTCTTCTTCTTATTATTATTATTTCATTATTATTATTTGATTATTATTAACCATATTAATAATAATGATACTAATAATGATAATAATAATAATATTATTATTATAACTATGGGAATATGGATATATAAAATAAAAGATTTCCAATCTTCAAAGTTAAAAAAGGAAATGGATATTCAATTAAAATAAATCAAAAAATAAATGAATATATAGAAGTAAATAATAAATATTTCTATTATTAGAGATACTTCTTTTAAAAGCCGTATTCAATGAAAGTTGTATGTACGGTTTGGCGGAAGATTTTTAATATACTATATTTAAAATGCATCCTACAATATGGGGTCAAAAGGTTAAAATAAGTAATTCTTTAACCTTTATAAAAAACAAAAAATTTATTTAATATTATTATTATTATTATCAATAGCAATAGTAATATAAATTGGCAGGAACTAAAAATAATAACATAAAATTAACACTAAATAATTAAATGACAATAATAATAGAGGATAATTAATTTTCTAGTAATAAAAGAATTTACAAAAATAAAATTGATAAAATTAAAATTGAAAATAAATAAATAAATTGATTGAAATAAAAATAATAAAATAAATAGACAATAAATAAATTGACATAAATAAAATTGATAAAAATAAAGTTGACAATAAGTAAAAAAAATGACAATAAGAAAAAAATAAAAATAAAATAAAATAATAATAATAATGATATTATTATCAATATTATTATCATTATGAACATACCGATAATAATAATAATAATAATAATAATAATAATAATAATAATAAGAATATTATTATTATTATTATTATTATTATTATTAATTACAATATTAACATTGATTCACAATAATAAATTGATAAAAAATAAAAATGATAAAATATACTTAATAATAAATAATTAAATGATAATAATAATAGTAGATAATTAATTTGATAGTTATAAAATAACTAATAAAATATAATTGAAAATAATAAAAGAAAAATGCTATGCTTATACAAGAATTTATACCAAAAAGTATCCAAGATTATTAAAAAAATTTCTTTTTTTTATAAATTTTGCATATATGACTCACAAAAGTGTATTCAACCAATAATTTATTTATGCATTGGATTGACACATTATCTATACATTTTGGTGTATACTAGTGTGTAAATATAGAAATACTTATAATAAAATTGAAACTAAATACGTAATTGAAAAAAATAAAATTAATAAAATAAAATGATGATAAATAAATTGACAGAAATAAAAAGACAGAAATAAATTTGACAATAAGTATAAAAATGACATTAATAAATAATAAAAATAAAAATAATCATAATAATTAATTAATAATAGTAATTAGTTATTTTTTTATTATAATTATTATTTTCTTAAAAAAAAACTCTCACTCTCTCTCTATTTTTCTTCTTCCTCTTTCAGAGGGGGTCTTCCCATTATCGACAGTGGAATGAGGCGGCAGTGGTTGCTGGTTAGTGGGGGGAGGGGGGGGGGGGGTGGGGGTGGCGACCTAGGAAGAAGAGGAGGTGAGTTATAAGGAGGAGAAAAGGTTTTGGGTAGGAGAAAGGGGGTTCTCACCAGCGGCCAAAGGAGGGGTTGCAGTGGTTGAGGATGGCGGTGGAGGGTGGAGAGGTGGTTGTCAGAGGTGGGAGGAGAGGGGTGGTTGTTAGCTGTAACAACCCTTGTGTTGTTACCATAGTATAGCTAGTCTAATTAGGTTAAGAATCTCAACATTAGTTTTCAAATGTCATTAGGAACAAATCCCAAAAATTTGAGCCATTTTGGAAGCCATTAGCTTTAATTGATTATTTTAATTAATTTTGATAACTAAAACGTATGAAAATTAATTTAATCTCCAATAAAAAATCCAATTGTATTTTTGAATTTCTCACTCCCAATTTAGCTAGGGGTGACTTTCGAAGGTCATTTGGCTAGAAAAATTTTGTTAATTTAATTTGTATTATTTATGTAATGTTAATTTAATTAATAGAATAAAAATAAATCCAAATTTTTGAATTTATTTTGGATGATGGGTGATTCGCTGTTCCTGCCCGAACATGGGAGAACCAGATCAATTGATCTGAGCTGTCTCGTCCAATCCCAGATTCTGATATGACTGACTAGATTAGATCCATATAGATCTGATCCCATTCGCTGAATCAGGGCCCATATCCAATGGTTGAGGTAGCACTCATATTTCATCTGATATGGAGATCATATCATTGCTGCCTGATCATGCGCGAGCGGCTAGGATGCGATAAAGCAATGTGTTATATTGTTTTCCCAAGCTCACCCACGAACGCCTTCAATGTGACAGTCGTACCCAACTATCATCCTCTCTTCTGATCCAACCCCTTTTATCCTCAATTAAACCCACAAGTTGCTTCCTCGGATGGAGTTGAAGGATTCACGAAGGAGTTCTGAACTTGGGAACAACTGAGTCGTCGTCCAGAGCTCGTCAAAGCTTCACTGTCACGGATGCTGTGTACACTCCTCCCCCATTACCTTTTCACAATTTCCATGTTTAGTTTTCATTATTGCATTTTGGCACCCAAACTATCATTCCTTGAGCTCAATTAAGCTCGAGCAAGCTTATTAAGGGCTCGGTGGCTCGAGCGTGTACAGTTCTGTATAGTGCCCGATCCCCCTTCACCACCCATCTGGTGATCTTAACTGCCCCAATCTTCACTTATAGGTTCTTTGGGTTGGTCTTGACCTAATGATCCTAGTGGTATTCTTGGCTAGCTTTTAGGCTCACTATGGAATGATAATTGCCCCTCCATAGTGAACTATAGTTAGCCAGACCATGGAATTAAGGTTTGACATTCTAGTTATTTTTACTTAGGGTTCTTGTGCTTTCTGGAAATGTAATAAGACAGGCTTCATTTCCATACCTTATACGAGTAATGAGATCCCCTGTATTGGGAGAAGAACCTAATCAAAGGTGCATCTTCTTGGCCTCATGTCAGGGAAAGAGATGATAGTGCCACGATTTAGCCCGAACTGCAGTACTGTACAATTTAAAGTTGTGAACCGACTAGTCTCTATGCATTCCCAGGCCATGCTGAATGGAATATTCCAATTAGATTCTCTTTATAATTAATTTGATCTTAAGTTTAATAATTTTAATTAAATTTATTAAATAACTTGTAAAATACTCATCCAAATTTATTAAAATTATACACTAAAATGATAAAAAAATGAGTAGAATAATTATATGAAGTCTAATTTAAATTTAAATTATTAATTTTACTAATCACCTTCTAATTATTATTAAGTGTATTTAAGATCTAATTAAGCTATTTGATGTCCAATTTGACCATACTTACTAGTATTGTGCTTCTTATTCTTTATGAAAATTATAGCCACTGATTTCATTTCATTTGGACATCAAATGATGAATATGAGTTCTTGACACTTAATTAAATAAATATTATAATCCTTATTTAGGGAGTTTGCTTAATTGACTTGAATAAACCTCTAGTCAATTTCAGAAAAGATCTTGTTGTGTAGTGATTAAACATTAGGGTAGTGTGTGTGCGTAATAATTCTAGGTTATTACCATGCCTAATCTGTAATTTATTAGGATTTGAAACTTGTGTCATTGAGTGTTAATCATTATTAGGAATGGTAACAGTCCCAATATTGGATCAGAAATGTAATTCAGCACTAGGCATTATAGTAATACTTAACACTAATTTAGTATGAATCTAAATCAACATTAAGTACGATGTCGCCAAGAATCTTTTTGAGGCAAGGAATTTGAAGTAAATATGAAGAAGTAAGCAATACATATGTAAGAACATCCACATCCATCATCCAAACCAAGCATGTATAGAATAATGAAAAATGCATTAATCACAAAAAAAGAAAGTAAAACCATATATAGATAGAAATTAGAAATAGATTAAATGCTATAAAATGCACTCATTCTCACAAAAAAATAGTAAAAGGTGCAAGTCTTCAAGCTAATAATGGCTGGTGCTTGTCCCAACTCCAAGATCCATAAGATGGTCTTGATCTACTATATTTGGTAATTAATATGGTAGGGCACACCAATAAAATAAAAACAAATGATTATACTTAAAAAGTATAAGTACATTTTATGGTTCACTAAGTTTTATTTAGATTTAAGTGAATATCACATTAGCCATTTATAATTATTTGAGTAAGAGGAGCACTTAAGCATCAAAGGAAGGATATAAAAGTATGCAAATATAGTAAAGTAATGTAAGAAAGTAAAGTACTAACAAGTAGATTGCTTTAGCTTGCATCAAATAAGTAAGGGAAGTATACATGCAATAAAGAGAAAAAACTACTAAATTGCACATGAAAATATGAAGGGATACATGAATATGTCTATTGGATTTATGCTAAGTAATATTTAAAAGAGAGCACTGTAAATATAAATATAAGTGAAAAGCAACATATGCTGCATGTAAGTAAAGGATGGACTATAATATAAGAAACAATAATAAAAAGTATTATACAGTAAAGTAAAGTGAAGCTCTGTCACATGCACTGAATAAGCATAGTCAAAGACCATGACAAGTCATTCACAATCAAGAAGATTTTGAGGAATGTAAGAACAGTTATAAAGGACTGTAAACTATTAAGTTTGTTTATCTTATGTAAGGTTTTGTTATGCAGGCAAAGTTACTAAGCAAATGAGGAATTAAGCACATCTGCCTAACCAAGTAAAGTGAGGTTCCCCAAAACACACACACTCCCCCTCTTAGGATGTGTGGTCTCCTTATTACTCTATAACATGCCTTGGCATATATTCTGCCATATGAACTCCTATATTTAATGTCTTACAGTTTTACTCATGCACAATATCTTTATGTATGTTCAAGATTATAGTCTCAAGGCATATCAACGTATAAGGAATTTAAGTTAATTGTAAATCATGTTATATCAATCGTTGTATAGTTTAGTTATCTTTATTAATGATTAGAGCTAATCAAGCTCCCAATTGACATAGAAATTAGCATTCTCTAAGTCAATTGTAAGATGATACTATAAGTAATTATGATTTGGAAAGTAGTTATATGATTAGGATTTACTTATATGACAAAATAATTTATAAGTATATAAATGTAGGATGATTTGAATCCTATCTTATTTCTAAACCTACCAACTTCTCTATTTAATAGGCTTAGACAAAGACTAAGGCTCTATAACTAGAGGATAGGTTGTATGCTTAATAACTTTGGAGCTCACTAAGGCAGCTAAGGGTTTGAAGTGATACTAGTTTATATGTTCACTAAGTTGGCTACTACTTATTAGTAAAGCCTTAAGTGTAAAGTTATGGGAGGGTTTATAATTTAGTAACTTTAGGTTTGTCTAAGTGAACTAGGGATTCTAATGTTTATTATGAGGTTAGGATACTATAAGGAGCTAAATAATTCTAAGTTGCATATTAAGAGAACTAGGGTATGAACTACACTTGAGGGAAGGTAGGGTAATATCTCAAGTTAACATTAAAAGGTTTTAATGGTGTTTCTTAATAGCATGGTAATTTAGGTTACCAATCTCATCCTAGGGTTTAGGATCTCTACACATTTTAAGTGTCCAATCAAGTGCTACAATTTCATAATATACTACAATTTTTATATTGAAGGCTTGATTCTAAGTTTGCTAAACCAATTCCTAAGTTATTTACATACAATCTCCATGGCTAAATTCACATTCTAAGGTGTCATAAAGGTCCAAACTAGGCTTTTATTTGCTATCCTAGGGTTAAGGGCATATAACATGCAAGTTATAAAATTCTAAAAAAATACATTTAATGATAATTTGAGGTGCCAAAAATGTAAATTACCCAAATGATATATAATTGAAATGAAAATAACAAATATGGAATCCTTATAGCATAAGGAGTAAAATGTCACTAAGTAAGTCCAATTTGGACATCATTTGGCCTAATTAGGGTTTAAAAACTCCTAAATAATATTAAAAGTGATTACCAAAATAGCCATTCAATCCTAAATTAAATTGCATATTATTGTTCATCTCTTTTTTTGATCTAAAGAATATATAATTTTGCTATATTTGGAGTTGTATTAATAAAGTTATTGAATCAATAAAAATGAAAATTTAATTAATAATTAAATTAATTATTTAGGGTTCACTCAGCTTGCATAGCTGCTAACAGTGCACGTAGGCCTTGCGGGATGCACGCGGGTCTGGCTGCTATGGACGACCCACAATTGCCGACTCACACGGGTTTGAACCAGAAGCCAAATTGTGCGGGTCGAACCTGAACCAGCCTGGCCCAAACTCAAACTCTTCCTCATCGAAGGAGATAGAAATTGAGGGCTAGGGGATCATTTCCTGGGTGAACCCTGGCTCCCCCCGGCTCAGCCTGCATGATGGCGTGAAGCCCTCGTCATGGCTGATGTGCTAGGCCTAGGATCCTTGACTACCGGGGTCTCTAGCAACCAAAATTATGATGCCTAGATCACTACCCAAGAGACTAGAGTTTGCACTGTGCAACCCTGTAGCAGCCAATCGGGTAAGGGTCAGGTCGAGTTCAAAAGAGATTGATTGACCTAATGTGATTGCTCCTTGAATGATAAAATAAGAATACAAAATTGATTAATTAGAATTGAAGCTATGAAGAGGAAAATGGAAGTACCTTTGTCTTCTTCATTGTAGGTGGGATTTAGGGATTGCTAAAAGAGCTTGGTTTGTCGATAGCAGGAGACCTTAAAGCTTGCATTTGAGCTCTTGACTAGGAGTCAAGTAAGAGAAGAAAATGCTAGGATTTGACAGGCTAAAAGGGCCTCTGGGCACCAGATGGAATGACCGTAGCATGACCCTGCAGTCTTATAAGCACACAATTGTAGCCCTGGGAAATGTACATTACTCCCAGGCGTGGCTGTTGGATCACAACGGCTATGGATATATCGATCTCTGATTAGGAGGAGCGGCTTTAATAAGCTCAAATGGCAATATCGTGTGTTTGACTTACGAACGGGATCCACGCGGTTTGACAGTTAGTGGCCATTAGGTTTAAAGATTATTGAAAATATTTAATTAAATTACAAGAACTTTTTTTAATCAAAATTAAGCTATCAAACGAGCTCTAAAAAATTGCAAAAATTCACCCTTAGCTAAAATGAGGGCGATAAAACTAAAAAATGAAGTTGGATTTTAAATCAGAGAATAATTTAACTATCTTAAATTTTTGAGCAATTAAAATAAATTAAAATATTCGGGAAAATTTGACGACTTCTAGAACCTCCCAAAAATTCACCTTTAGCTATTTTGGGGACAAGGAGTTCAATGACAAACTTTGATTTTGATTTGGATGTCAAATTAATTTATATAGACACACACACACACACTTATATGTGTTATATACGTGTATAAAACATATGTGTGTGTGTGTGTTTATTTATATACAGTTATGAGTATGTATACCCAACACACATACACACACATAGATAAGTATATATGAGTATGGTGTATGTGTGTATTTGTGTGTCTATTTATATATATATGTCATATATAATATATAGAACATACTCACACATACATCTACATATTAGTGTATATGAGTGTGTGTCTATGTGTACATACTCACACATATATAAAGATAGATGCACTCATACATACTCACAATCGTATAAAAATATAAAGACACACACTTATATGTGTGCATAGTTGTGTGTGTGTGTGTGTATACCTGTGTGTTTGTGTGTGTCACACATGGAGATATATAGATATATATATATGGGTGTGGTGTGTGTGTGTGTATATTACCCAAACATGTGAGTGTGAGTGTGTATGTGCATGTATAAATTTATATGCAGTGTGTGTGTATGTGTGTGCCTATACATATATATATATATATATATATATATATATATATATATACATACATCTATATAATATATACGTCACACACACATAGAGATTAGTATATATGAGTGTGTGTGCATGTGTGTGTGTGGTTGGATGTGTATATATCTACAGCTATGAGTATTTATATCTACACAAAAACAATACACATTGAGATATGTATATAAACACCACACACGTACACACACACTCATAGAGATAAGTATATATGAGTGTGCGAGCATGTATACACACACACACATAGACACATACACATAGAGATTAGTATGTATACTTACAACTGTATGTGTTGTATTGAGTATCTATACCTAACACATGAGTACATAGATCTCTATTATGTGTGTTTGTGTGTGTGGGGGCATACATACTCAAAAGATATATACTAATCTTTATATATATGTTTGTGTGTGTGTGTCTTATCTATATGTGTGTAGATTAGTATATATATTTCTCTATGTGTGTTTGTTTATGAGTGTGCCACACACACACACTAAAATATATTAATCTCTTTGTATTCATATAACAAACATATAAATACACACACATAAAGATTTATATATATGAGTATGTGTGTGTGTGGCACACACACACACATATAGAGATTTGTGTGTGTCTGTATATATGAGACGCATGCATAGACACACACACACACTCAACACACACACACACACACACATATTATATATGAGTGTATGTGTTGAGGGTATACATTATCATATAGAGATTTGTGTATCTATATATTTGAATTAGTATGTGTGTGTGTTTCTGTGTTTATGTATGTGTTTGCACACACACACACACACACAAACACAGACACACACACACATTGTCTAGTATTTATATACAATAGTGGGTATGTATACCCAACACACATACACACACATAGATTAGTATATATGAGTGTGGTGTGTGTGTGTTTGTGTGTCTATTTATAAATATATATGTCATATATAAATATATAGAACATACTCACACATACATGTACATATTAGTATATATGAGTGTGTATTTGTGTGTATATACTCACACATATATATAGATAGACGCACTCTTACATACTCACAATTGTATAGAAATATATAGACACACACTCATATGTGTGTACTATTGTGTGTGTGTGTGTGTGTATACCTGTGTGTTTGTATGTGTCACACATGGAGATATATATATGGGTATGTGTGTATTTGTGTGTGTGTGTGTGTATGTATTGCCCAAACATGTGAGTGTGAGTGTGTATGCATGTCTATAAATTTATATACGGTGCGTGTGTGTCTCTGTGTGCCTATATATATATATACATGTATATAACATATACGTCACACACACACATATAAATTAGTATATATGAGTGTGTGTGTTTATGTGTGTGGTTGGATGTGTTTATATATCTACAGTTATGAGTATTTATATATACACAAAAACAAATACACATTGAGATATGTATATAAACACCACACATATATACACACACTCATAGAGATAAGTATATATGAGTGTGAAAGCATGTATACACACACACGCACATAGACACACACATAGAATTTAATATGTATACTTACAGCCGTATATGTTGTATTGAGTATCTATACCCAACACATGAGTACATAGAAATCTCTATTGTGTGTGTTTGTGTGTGTGTTGGGTATAAATACTCAACACATATATACAAATCTCTATATATGTGCTTGTGTGTGTATCTTGTCTCTATGTGTGTAGATTAGTATATTTATTTTTCTATGTGTGTATGTTTGTGAGTGTGCCACACACACACACACTCATATATACTAATCTCTTTATATTCATATAAACATATACATAAACACACGCACATAACGATTTATATATGAATATTTGTGTGTATGGCATACACACACATATAGAGATTAGTATATATGAGTGTGTATGTGTGTGTGTGTCTATATATGTGTGTGTGGGCACACACACATGAAGATAAATAGATTAGTATATATGAGTGTGTGTATGTGTGTCTACTTACATACATATTTGTAGGTAGATATACTCACACTCACACATGATTGTGAGTATGTGCTTATATATATATATATATATATATATATATATATATATATATATAAGCACATACTCACAATCATGTGTGAGTGTGAGTATATCTACCTACAAATATGTATGTAAGTATATATATATATATATATATATATATATATATAAATACATAAATACACACAGACATAGAGATTGCACACACACACATACACATATAAGGAGATAAGTATATATGAGTGTGGGTTTGTGTGTGTGTGTGTGACCCAACCATATATATAGAGATTAGTATATATGTGTTGGGTAAAGATACTCATAATCATATATAAATATATAGATACACACACACACACAGAACACTATATATATATATACCAAATACACATTTTTGTCTATGTGTATTGGGTATACATTCTCACGCAGCACTATCACACACACCACATAAATACACATAGACACACACACATACACACTCATTTATACTAATCTCTACATGTGTGTGCACACATATATTTGTGTGCATGTGTGTGTTGGGTTTGCATGCTCACACACTCATATTTATACACACAGACACACACACATATACTAATCTCCACATACACACAAACACACACACATAGAGATTAGTACACACACACACATAAAGATTAGTATATATATAGGCACACACACTCAAACACACGCACACAAACATACCCAACACACACAAACACACATATATATAGATAACACACACACACACACACACACACACACACACACACACACACACACATATATATATATATATATATATATATATATATATATAGATAAGAGTATATGAGTGTGTGTGTGTGATGTGTGTATGTATATATATATGTATTTACTCACAACCGTATATAATGTATAGACACACACACACAAACTCATATATATTTTATATATATGGTGTGAGTATGTATACCCTATATAACACATACGTCTTACACACATAGAGATTAGTATATATAAGTGGTGTCTATGTGTGCATGTGCATACACATAGAGATTAGTATATATGAGTGTGTGTATGTGTGTGTGGTTAGACATGTATATATATATATATCTACGGTTATGAGTATTTATATATACACACAAACAAATACACATTTAGATATATATATATAAACACCACACACACACACACACTCATAGAGATAAGTATACATACAAACATAGAGATTAGTATGTATACTCATAATCATATATGTTGTATTAAGTATGTATACCCAACACATGAGTAGATAGAGATCTCTATGTGTTTGTGTTATTGTGTGTGTTGGGTATACATACTCAACACATAAATACTAATATCTACTTATCCGCATACTTGTATGTAGACATACTAACCCTCACACATGATTGTGAGTATGTGCCTATATATATATAGACACACATATCCACACAGACATAAAGATTAAATGCCCACAAATAAACACACACACACATGGAGATAAGTATATATGATTATGTGTGTGTGTGTTTGCGTATGTGTGTGAGCCAACCATATATATATATATATATATATATATATATATATATATAGATTTGTATATATGAGATTAGTATATATTTGTTGGGTATATAAATATATAGACACACACACACACAAAATTATATATATATATGTATGTATAATTATCACACATTTGTGTTTGTGTGTGTTGGTTTTACATAGTCACCCATCAGTATCACACACACCACACAAATACACACACACACACACACACTCATTTATACTAATCTCTATGTGTGTGTGTGTATGTGTGTGTGTTTGTTGTCTGTTGGGTATACATATATATATATATATATATATATTTATATTTATATATATATATATGTGTGTGTGTGTGTGTCTTTATATGTGTGTGTGGGCACACATAAAACACACTTACACACACATGTAGATAAGTAGATTAGTATATATAAGTATGTGTGTGTCTACTTTTATGCAACTTGTATGTAGACATACTGACCCTCACACATTATTGAGAGTATGTGGGAATATATATATATATATATATATATATAGACAAGCATCCACACAGACATAATGATTACACGCCCACACACAAACACACACACACATGGAGATAAGTATATATGATTGTGTGTATGTGTGTGTATGTATGTGTGTGACCCAACCATATATATATAGATTTATAGTAATGAGATTAGTTTATATATGTTGGGTATACATACTTACAAACTATATATAAATATATAGACACACACACAAACACACACACACGCACACACAAACACACACACAAACACACCACACACACACACAATTGTATAAATATATATATGTATACCCACACATATTTGTGTCTGTGTGTGTTGGGTATACATACTCACCCAACACTATCACACACACCACAGAAACACATACACACACACACACACACACACACTCATATATACTAATCTCTACGTGTGTGTGCATACTCATATTTATGTATGTGTGTGTCGGGTATACATACTCACACACTCATATGTATGCATACACACACACACACATAATTATATATACTTATCTCCACACTCATACAAAATAGCATATATAGATTAGTATATATGAGTGTGTGTTGGGTATATGCACTGACACTGTAATTAATCTCTGGATTATATATACATACACACACATTTAAATACTAATCTCTATGTGTACGAATATATAACGCATTGTGTGTGTATGTGTGGTGTGTCACACACACACATATAGAGATTAGTACATACATACACACATAGAGATTAGTATATATATAGGCATACACCGAAACATACCCAACACACACACACACAAAATACCTAACACACATACACACATACTCATATGTAGAGACACACACACACACATAGAGACAAGTATATATGAGTGTGTGTATGTGTTTGTGTTGTGTGTGTGTGTATATACATGTATATACTCACAACTATATATAAATATATAAATACACACACACACACACACACACACTCATATATATAATTTATATATACAGTTGTGTTTATATATTTATATATTCTAATCTCTAGTGTGTGTGTGTGTTGAGTGTCACAAATACACACAAATCACACAGACACACACACATAGAGATATATGTATGAGTATACACATAAATAGACACACATGTATGTGTTCTCACACACACACACAGATATATATAACACATATGTGTGTTTGTATGTATGAGGTACACTCACATACATACACACACACACACTCAACACACACTCACATACATTATGAGTGTGTGTTGTTGTTATACATTGTCACATAGACATTTGTGTATCTATATATTATGATTAGTATGTGAGTGTGTTTGTGTATTGTGTGTATCTGTGCACACACACACACAAACACACACACATACACACATAATGCCTGTATATTTATATACAGTTGTAAGTATATATATCCAACACACACACACACACATTAGTATATATGAGTGTGGTGTGTGTGTGTGTTTGCGTGTCTGTATCTCAACCACACACACACACACTCATGTAGTGCAACACATACACACACACATACACACACATATAGATATTAGTTTATATGAGTGTGTTGGGTATATATACCCAACATATACGGTTATGTGTGTGTTTGTATTTGGGTGTGTGTTTGTTCATGTTCATGGGTGTACAGATAAACACACACCCACACACATAAAGAGATTAGTATATGTGAGTGTGTTGGTATGTGTGTGTGTGTATATTAATATGAGTGTATATACTTACAATATTGTCGACACACACACACACATAGAAATCAGTATATATGAGTGTGTGTGTGTGTGCGTGTGAGACATGCACATGCACACACATGCTCATATATACATACTCACAACACACAATAGTTGTGAGTATGTATATAGGAGTGTGTGTGTGTCACACACACACACTCACTCTTATGTACTAATCTCTATGGGTGAGTGGCTATATATATATATATATATATATATATATATATATATATATATATATATATGTGTGTGTGTGTGTGTGTTGTGTGTGTGTGTGTGTTTCTGTCACATATATTAATCTCTATGTGTGTGTATATTTGTTTGGTACCCAACATAGTTATATCTCAACCATAGATACTAATCTCTATATTTGTGTGTGTTTGGGTGTGTCATACAGTCATATAAACAATTGTATATATATATACACACTCACATACAAACACACGCATACTCATATATATAAGGATTAGTACATGTATGTGTGTGTATGTGATACACACACACACACTCATATATGTATGTGTGTCTCACACACACACACACACATACACATATGTGTTATCACAGGCGGCCATATATACTTATCTTCACGTGTATGTGTGTCTGTGTCTCTTCAGATGTACGTACAATACACACACATGCTCATATATACTAATTTATGTGTGTGTGTGTATTAGGTATACATATTAATAATAGTATACATATACAGACACACTCTTATATACTAATCTATATATATATATATATATGTGTATATAGAGACACACACGTATGTGTTGTCACACACACATAGATAAATATATAAAGCAAGTATATGAAATATATAACAAATACTTGTGTATGTCTATATATTTATATATGGTTGTGTACATGTATACCCAACACACGCACACATAAAGACACAAACACGTATGTGTTTTGAGTATATATTCATAGATGTATGAGTGTGCATATATATGTGTGCATCTTACACTCATATATATATATATATATATGAGTGCATCTCACACATATATATACTTATCTCCATGTGTGTTATATATGTGTGTGCATGTAGATGAATATGTATATGATATATATGCACACACACACACACACGCACACACACACACACTCATATATCCTAATCTCTATGTGTGTGTATTTTTGTGTATGTATATATATATATATGCTATATACATGTATATTTATATATACACATATATAACACATATGTTTGTGTATTTATATATTTATATAAATACATACACAAACATATATAAAGATAAGTATATATGAGTATGTGTGTGTCTATATATATATATGTGTGTGTGTGCGTTGCGCGCGCGTGTGTGTGTGTGTGTGTGCGTGTGGTACACACACATATACATATGAACACACAGACATACACACACTCATACATACTAATCTCTGTGTTTTGTGTGTGTCTGTGTATATAATACATGTGTCTGTGTGTGTTGGGTATACACACTCACAATTAGCATATCTATATATGCATATATAGATATATATGTATATAGATACACACATGCACGTATATGTTATCACACACACTCACATGTGTGTCTATATATTTATATACAATTATGAATATGTATACCGATACACATACACAAACACATATATACACACACGTATGTGTGCTGGGTATACATACTTACAATTGTATGTGGTGTGTATATATATGTGTGTGTGTGTATTGGATATACATACTCACAACTGTATATAAATATAAAGATACACATATATGTGTGATATAATCATATATATGCTCTATATAATTATCAATGTGTGTGTGATAATATGTATGTGCTTGTGTCTATATATTTATATATCTATATATGTATATATAGATATATGGTTGTGAGTTCTATATATACATATATGAGTGTGTCTCACACCCATATATACTTATCTCCATGTGTGGTATAAATATGTGTGTTGTTTGTGTGTGTGTGTGTTACACACACTCATATATATACACTCATATGTGTGTATGTACTAATCTATATGTATATACTTATACTTTTCTCTAAAGTGTGTTTTCAAGTGTGTGTATGTGTGTGTGCTTATAAGATCGTATATATATATATATATAGACATACCCACACACACACACACTCACAACACACCCGAGTGTTCGTGTGTGTGTACTTATACATACTCACTCACACACAGAATACACATGCACACACACACACACAGTCATATATACTTATCTCTATGTGTGTGTATTTGTGCGTATTGAGTGAGTATGTGTGTACACACACAAACACAAGCCTATATATAGACACATAGATATATATACTCACAACTGTATCTATAAATAGACACACACACAGCACACACATACACACATGCATATAACACACACACAAACATAACACATATATGAGTGATGCAAACACACATACACACACACAAACATAACATATATATGAGTGATACAGACACACACTCATATATATTTATCTCCATGTGTGTGTGTGTGTATTGGCTACACTTATCTCTATGTGTGGGTCTATATAATCTCTATGGTGTGCATGTGTGTGCATATATATATAGACACACACATACAAAGATATATATACATACTTGTGTGTGTTTCTGTGCTATAGAGATGAGTGTGTGTGTGTGCATATATATATAGACACACACACAACAACATATATAGATACTTATGTGTGTGTTTGTGTGTATGTGTGTCTGCATGTAGTCTACATATATATATATATATAAATATATTTATGAGTGTGTGTGTGTGTGTATATACATATATATGGTTGTGAGTATATATACCCATTACACACACACACACACATACATAAATATTAGTATATATAAAGACAACACACACACATCATATATATGAGATGTGTGTTATCTTTAATGTGTGTGTATTCATATGTGTGTTTATATATTTATATTCGGTTGTGTGCGTGTCACACACACACTCAAATATGCTTGTGAGTATGTAAACCCAACACACACACAGATATATATATATATATATATTATAATATATATATATATATATATACGATGTGTGTGTGTGTCTTTATATATACTATATTTATGGTGTGTGTGTGTGTGTGTGTGTGTGTTGGGTATATATACGCACACACACACACATATACACAAATATATACAGATTAGTATATATGAGTGTGTGTTATCTCTATGTGTGGCATGTTTGTGTGTGTGTGTGTTGTGTGTCTCACAAACATAACCTATATATACAAGTGTGTATACCCAATATATATATAGATAAGTATATATGAGTGTGTGTGTTAGTATATATATATATATTATATAGATCACACATAAA
>JACERR010000148.1:5000-17500 GCA_016760335.1 Gastrodia elata
TATACATATACATGCACTCATATGTACTAATCTTTATGTGTGTGCCATATATAAAAATATAGACACACTTATATATATTACACCTTTACTTATCTCTATGTGTATATACACATAGAGATTAATATATATTTATACTCATAACCATATATGCAACACACACACACATACAAACACACAGACACACACACACATACAAACTCACACAAACACACACACACACACACCACACACACACATATATATATTAATCTCTATGTGTATGAATTGTCATATATGCTTATCTCTATGTGTGTGTATTTATATACACATAGATATATGTCTATATGTACTAATCTCACACACTCATATATATATGGTTGTGAGTATATATACCAAACACATAAGTGGTGTGTGTGTGTTTATGTATGTATATGATTGTGAGTATGTATACCCAGCACACACACACACACTCATATATACTTGTTTATATGTGAGTTTGTGTGCATGTGTGTATGTGTCAGTTGTATGAGTATGTATTCCTCACAACACACAGACACATAGAGATAAGTATGCATACCTAACAACACACACACATAAATACTCGCATAAACTAATCTATATGTGTGTGTGTTGTGGGGTATATCTACTCACACACATATATAAATACAAACACATAGAGTTAAATATCTATATATTTGAGGCACACACATAAAAATAAGCATATGTGAGTGTGTCTATATATTTATATACGGTGTGTGTGTGTGTCTGTGCGTGCATATATATATATATATATATATATATATATATATATATATATATATATATGTGTGTGTGTGTGTGTGTGTGTGTGTGTGTGTGTGTGTGTGTGTGTGCATATAACACATACTTGTGTATCTATCTATATATATATGGTTATGAGTATCTATAGCCAATACACGAACACTTACGGCACACACACATACATACACACACAAACACACACATATACTTTTATACTCCACATACATAGAGATAAGTATATATAAATATATGTGTGTGTATGTGTGTTTACAGATACATATACAATTGTGAGTATGTATACCCAACACATATACACACACACATACACACTCATATATACTAATATATATGTGTGTGTGTGTATCTATTTATATACATGTATATGAGCGTATACAAGTATATAAAATATACGTATGTGTGTCTATATATACTAATTTTTTTTTATGTGTGTGTGTGTCACATCCCTATGTATATACAAATCTATTTATATGAGTTTTATGTGTGTGTTGGGTATATATACTCACAATTGTATATAAACACACACACACACTCAACACATACAAAATACACTCATATATACTTATCTCTATGTATGTGTGTTGAGTATACTAATCTTTGTATGTGTATTAGGTATACTAATCTGTATGTGTGTGTGTGTGTTGAGTATACATATTTACAACCGTATAAAAAAATGAGATTGGTGTGTGTGTGTCTGTGGGTGCCTACACACACACTCATGGAGATTACACTTATATATATAGATATAAATATATATATATATATATATATTTATAGAGAGAGAGAGAGAGACACACACACATACACACACACATACGACACACACCCTCATATATATTGTTTGTGTTTGTGTGTCTATAAATATTATATAGTTATGAGTTTATGTGAGTGTGTGAGTGTGTGTGAATGTGTGTCTATATATTTATATACAGACATGAGTATGCATACCTAAAATATACACACACACAAAGATATTAGTATATATATAAATAGACAAACACACACACACACATGCATACACACACATAAAAAAATTAGTAAATATGAGTGTGTGTGTGTGTGTGTACCCAACACAAAATTTCATGTGAGTATGTATACCTAATATTTGTGTGTGAATGTGTGTCTATATATTTATATACAGTTGTGAGTATGTATACCCAAAATACACACACACACACATATCTGAGTGTGTGTGTGTTGTGTATATATATATATTTTTATATGATTGTAAGTATATATACCCAACACACACAAACACACACACACAGAAACACTTGCTCATATATACTAGTCTCTATGTGTGTGTGTTTGTGTGCGTGTTCGGTATATGTACTCATAAAGATTATATATATATATATATATATCTATGTGTGTTGTGTGATATATATACATATACATGCACACACATAAACACACACACACAAACATTAACACATAGAGATAAGTATATATAAGTGTGTGTGTTTGTGGGTATGAATAGATATATAAACACACACACACACACACCATATATAAATATATATTACACATACTATTGTGTGTGTGTACGTGTTTATATATATATATATATATATATGGTTATGAGTATGTATATCCAACACAGACACACACAATCACACAAATATAACACATACACACACTTATATATATATATATATATATATATATATATATATATACACATACACACACACGTATAATCACACAACACACATAGATATATATCACACAACACACTTATATACCCATAACCATATATTTGAGTGTCTTTGGTACACGTACTTATGTGTATGTGTGTGTGATTATGTTGTGTGTGTGTGATTATGTGTGTGTATATATATATATATATGTGCGTGTGATTATACGTGTGTCTATATAGACACATAGATACTCATATATGTTAATCTCTATGTGTGTGTATGTCTATATATTTATATATGGTTGTGAGTACGCATAGAAAACACACACACACACCAATTTTTGTGTGGTTGCAACTATGTATATATATATACATAGGCACACACAAACACACACACATAGAGATAACTATATATCAGTGTGTGTGTGTTCTTATATATATATATATATATATATATATATATATATATATATATACATATTTGCAACGACATAAATATTGGTGTGTGTATGTGTGTGTGTCTTGGGTGTGTGTGTGTGTGTGTTTGTGTGTGTGTATTTGTGCGTTGGGTATACATACTCATAACCGTATATAAATATATAGATACGGTATGAGTATGTGTATCTATATGTATGTGTTGGGTATACATATTCACACACACACACACATATACTCATTAATACTATGTGTATTGGGTATAATACTCACACACACACACACTCATATATAATAATATCTAAGTGTGTATATTTGTATGTGTGTGATAACACATACGTATGTGTGTCTATATATTTATATATAATTGTGGGTACACATACACACGACCGTATATAAGTATGTATGAGTGTGTGTGTGTGTGTGTATGTTAGGTATACATATATATATATATATATATATAAATCTCTCTCTTTTACACACATAGACACACACACACACTCATATATACAAATCTCTCTCTCTTACACACACAAAAATACACTCATATATACTGATCTCTATATGTGTCTATAAGTGTATATACGGTTGTGAGTATATATATGGTTGTATCTATATAGACACATATTTATATATAGTTGGGTATCCATACTCACAATCGTATATAAATATGTGTCTATATATACATACTAACAATCGTATATTTGTGTTTGTCTCTATAAATATATATATATATATATATATATAAACATATTAACACACACTTATATATACATATCTCTATGTGTGTGCATACGTGTGTGTCTATATAGGCACACAAATACATACACACACACACAAATATAGAAATTAATTTATATTAATGTGTGTATGTGTCTATATATACATACATACATATATATATATATATATAGACACATACACATTTATATAAACTAATCTCTATGTTTGTGTGTGTGTGTGTGTATTTGTGTGCCTATATAGACATACACGTATGCACACACATAGAGATATGTATATATGAGTGTTGTTAATATGTTTGTATATATATATATATATATATTTATAGTGACACACACAAAATAGACACATATTTATATACAATTGTGAGTATGCATACCTAACTATATGTGTTTATATATATAAATATGTGTCTATATAGACACAACCATATACATACTCACAACCGTATATATACTTATAGGCACACATAGAGATTAGTATATATGAGTGTGTGTGTGTGTGTGTAAGAGAGAGAGATTAGTATATATGAGTGTGTGTGTGTGTGTGTGTATGTGTGTTTGTGTGTTATATATATAGACACACATATATGTTATATACATGAGTATATATACCCGACACACACACACACACACACCCATAGAGATGAATATGTAGTGTGTGTGTGTGTGTGTTGGGTATACATACTCAGCACACACACACACATATACACTCATATATATTAATCTCTATTGTGTGTTTGTGTGTGAATTTGTTTGTGTGTTTCCATATATATATGGTTGTGAGTCACACACACAGACACACTCATAGAGATAAACATATGTATATTTGTATGTGTGCTTATGTGTGTAGTGTGTATACCCAACACTGATGTCTATATATTTTGACACACACAGACACATACATTTATATGAGTGTGTGTGTGTCTATATATACATAAGTGTGTGTGTTTTAGGTATACACACTACACACACACACGTATATGAGTGTATCTATATATTTATGTGTATGTATGTATGTGTGTTGGGTATACATACTACACACACATATATATGAGTGTGTCTATATATTTACTTATGTATGTGTGTGTTGGGTGTCTGTGTGTGTGTGTACAACACACACATATAAAGATTAGTATATATGGTTGTTAATATGTATATATAGATATTAGTATATATAAATGTGCATGTGAGTGTGTCTATTTATCTGTCTGTGTATATATAAAGAGATATATATATATATACACACACACACACATAGATTTATATATATATGTGTACACATATTAATCTCTATTTGTGTGTATTTGTGTTGGGAATACATATTCACAACTGTAAAAGCACGCACAGACAGATTTATACGTACTCACAATCATATATCTGTAAGACACACACATACACAAACACCCACATAGGTATATATATATATATTTGTTTGTGTTGGGTATATATACTCACACACACATACATAGAGATCACACACATATACCCACCCACATAGACATAATATATAGATATATATATATATATATATATATATATATAGATATATAATAGACACACACACACACATAAAAATTTGTATATATGTGTGTGTGTGTGCATGTGTGTGTGCACACACATAGAAATTAGTATATATGAGTGTGTGTGTGTGTGTGTGTGTTTATCTTTATATCTATATATAGACACACACACACTCATATATATAATCTCACACACTCATATTTATACATATATACATAGAGATAAGTATATATGAGTTATGAGTGTGTGTGTGTGTGTGTGTGTATATGTGTTATACCCACACACTCATATATACTTATCTTTATGTGTGTGTGTATATATATATATATTTATATATGAGCGTGTGTGTGTGTGTGTGTGTGCATATATGTATTTATATATGATATATCTATGTGTTGTGTGTGTTGGGTATACATACTTGTACAAAGTCTCTATATATAAGTATGTATACCCAACACACACAACACATAGATATACTAATCTCTTTGTGCGCGTGTGTGTGTGTGTGCATGTGTGTATTTGTGTGTGTGTGTGTGTGTGTGTTTGTGTGATAACACATAGATGTGTGTGCCTATATATTATGAGTATATATAAATACGGTGTGTGTGTGTGAGTGTGTGTGTGGGTGTGTGGGTGTGTGTTGAGACACACGCACACACAAACACACACACACACACAAACACACTCACACATACACACACACACATACATGGAGATTAGTATATATGAGTGTGTGTGAGTATATATGTTTGTGATACACACACATGTGTGTGTGTGTGTGCGTGTCGATATAAATATATAGACACACTCACAACCTTATTTAAGCGTGTGTGTGTTGCATACACACTCATCTATATTAATCTCTATGTGTGTGGTGTGTGTGTGTGTGTTGGGTATACATACTCATAACCGTGTATTAGTATATAGACACACACACACATACACACTCATATATACTAATTTTTAGGTGTGTTTGTGTGTGTTGGGTATGTATATATCTCACTCTTAGATATACTAATCTCTATGTGCCTATATATGAGTGTTTTGAGTATGTATACCCAACACACACACACAAGCACACACACATAAAAATTAGTATATATGAGTATGTGTGTATATATATAAATATAAAAAGATAAGTATATCTGAGTTTGTGTGTGGTGTGTGTGTGTGTGTCTCTATATAATACTTATATAGACACACACATAGACACACACACACACATAGACACACTCACATAGACACACACATACACACACACACATAATAAGCATATATAGACACACTCACATAGACACACACATACATAGACACACATAACACATATGTGGTGTGTGTGTGGTGTGTGTACATAGACACACATAACTCATATTCACACACACTATATGTGTGTGTCTATGTGATTGTACACACTCTATGTGTGTGTACATAACACACATAACACATTATATATACTAATCATTATATGTGTATGTCTATGTGATTGTACATAACTCTATGTGTGTGTGCATAACACACATAACTCATATTCACACACACTATATGTGTGTGTCTATGTGATTATACACACTATATGTGTGTGTACATAACACACATAACACATATTATATATACTAGTTATTATATATGTGTCTATGTGATTGTACACACTCACATAGACACACACACATAGACACACACACACTCACACCACACATAGACACACACACACATAGACACACACACATAAGTCTAAAATTACACTTACCCAACACACACACATAACACACACACAGAATGTATATAAATATAAACATACACACAATTGTATATATATATATATATATATATATATATATATATATATGGGTATATATACTAATCATTATATGTGTACACACACACACATAAACACATGTACACACTCACATAGACACACACACACTCACACCACACATAGACACACACACACATAGACACACACACACTCACAGTCATATAAAAATATATAAACACACAACACACACACTCAGATATGTGTATGTGTGTGTTGGGTAAACATACTCATAACTGTATATAAATATATAAACATATATACATACACAAATAAGTATTAATTTCTATGTGTTATTTAAGTGTGTCTATATAAGTACTAATCTCTATGTGTGTGTGTGTCTATATATATATATATATATATATATATACAGTTGTGAATATAAATTTATAGACACACACACACACTCACACACATACACATGAGTAGGTATACCCAACTGTGTATGAGCATGTATACCCAACACATATTTACACACACTCACACACTAATATATATATGTAGTTGTAAGATACTCATGCGTGTGTACTTAGTGTGTGTGTGTGTATGTGTTGGGTATACATACTAATACACATATATGCACACATGGACATACACACATATATAAAGATAAGTATATATGAGTGTATGAGTATTATGTATACTAAACTCTTTGTGAGTGTGTTTGTGTGTGCCTATGTGTGTGTGTGTGTTGGATATATACTCACAATCATATATATATATATATATATATATATATAGACACACACACACACAAAACACATTCAATACACACACTCATATATATTGGGTATATATGTATCTATATGTGTGTGAGTCTATACACTAATTGAGTATATGGACACACACATGTATGTATACAACACGCACACAAATACACACACGTGCATACACACACGCGCGCAAAGAGATTAGTATATCTATGTATGTGTGTGTTGGGTATACATACTTATATATAGACACTTTGTACAAGTATCTATACACAACACACACAACACACAGATATATCATATATAAATACATATATGCACACGCACACACACACACACGCTCATATATATAATCTCACAGACTCATATATATATATATATATGTACATAAAGATACGTATATATGAGTGTGTGGGTATAACACATATACACACATACACACACACTCATAACTCATATATACTTATCTCTATGTATATATGTATATATATGAGTGTGTGAGATTATATATATGAGTGTGTGTGTGTCTATATATAGATATAAAGACAAACACACACACACACACACTCATATATACTAATTTCTATGTGTGTGCACACACACACACATGCACACACACACACATATATACTAATTGTTATGTGTGTGTGTGTGTCTATTATATATATATATATATATATATATATATATATATATATATTATGTTTATGTGGGTGTGTATATGTGTGTGATCTCTATGTATGTGTGTGTGAGTATATATACCCAACACAAACAAATATATATATATATACCTATGTGGGTGTGTGTGTATGTGTGTGTCTTACAAATATGTGATTGTGAGTACCTATAAATCTGTCTGTGCGTGCTTATACAGTTGTGAATATATATACCCAACACAAATACACACACAAATAGAGATTAATATGTGTACACACACACACACACACACATATATATATATATATATATAAATCTATGTGAGTGTGTGTGTGTGTGTATATATATATATATATCTTTATATATACACAGACACACAAATAGACACACTCACATGCACATTTATATATACTATTATCTATATATACATATTAACAATCATATATACTAATCTTTATATGTGTGTGTTGCACACACACACACACATACACCCAACACACACATACATAAGTAAATATATAGACACACTCATATATATGTGTGTGTGTAGTATGTATACCCAACACACATATATACATACATATAAATATATAGATACACTCATATATATGTGTGTATATAGTGTGTATACCTAAAACACACACACTTATGTATTTATAGACACACACACTCGTATAAATGTATGTGTATGTGTGTGTCAAAATATATAGACATGAGTGTTGGGTATACACACTACACACACACGCACATATACAAATATACATATATTTATCTCTATGAGTGTATATGTGTGTGCGACTCACAACCATATATATATGGACACACACAAATAAATTCACACACAAACACATAATAGAAATTAATATATATGAGTGTATATGTGTGTGTGTGTGCTGAGTATGTATACCCAACACACACACACACACACACACACACACACACATTACATATTCATCTCTATGGGTGTGTGTGTGTGTGTGTGTTGAGTATATATACTCATGTATATAACATATACGTGTGTCTATATATATAACACACAAACACACACACTCATATATACTAATCTCTCTCTCTTGCATACACACACACACACTCATATATACTAATCTCTACGTGTGCCTATAAGTATATATACGATTGTGAGTATGTATATGGTTGTGTCTATATAGACACATATTTATATATATAAACGCACATAGTTAGGTATGCATACTCACAATTGTATATAAATATGTGTCTATTTTGTGTGTGTCACTATAAATATATATATATATATACAAACATATTAACAACACTCATATATACTTATAGACACATATAGAGATTAGTATATATGAGTATGTTTGTGTGTGTGTAAGAGAGAGAGATTTGTATATATGAGTGTGTGTGTGTGTGTGTGTAAAAGAGAGAGATTTATATATATATATATATATATATATATATATATATATATATATATATATGTATACCTAACACACACACACACACACTCATATATACTTATATACGGTTGTGTGTATGTGTACCCAGAATTATATATAAATATATAGACACACACGTATGTGTTATCACACACACATAAACGTATACGCACACATACACACACACATACAAATATACACACTTAGATATTATTATATATGAGTGTGTGTGTGTATGTGTGAGTATTATACCCAATACACATAGTATTAATGAGTATGTGTGTGTATGTGTGTGAATATGTATACCCGACACATACATACAGATGCACACACTCAAACTGTGTCTATATATTTATATACGGTTATGAGTATGTATACCCAATGCACAAATACACACACACAAACTCACACACACACACACACACACACCCACACCTAAGACACACACACATACACACACCAATATTTATGTGGTTGCAAATATGTATATATATATATATATATATATATATATATATATATAAGAACACACACACACAAACACTCATATATACTTATCTCTATATATGTGTGTGTTTGTGTGTGCCTATATATATATATATAGTTGCAACCACACAAATATTGGTGTGTGTGTGTGTTGGGTATGTGTGTGTGTGTGTGTTTGTGTGTTGGCTATGCGTACTCACAACCATATTTAAATATATAGATATACACACACATAGAGATTAGTATATATGAGGGTATGTATGTGTCTATATAGACACACGTACAATCACACGCACATATATTATATATACACACACTTAATCACACACACACCACATAATCACACACACGTACACATAAGTACGTGTACCCAACACACTCAAATATATGGTTATGGGTATATATGTTTCTGTGTGTGTGTGTGTTTATGCATGGGTGTGGGTATACATGTGACATCGTGTATATTTTGTATATAGACACAGACATATGTGTGTGTGTATATTCATAATCGTGTATATATATATATATATATATATATATATATATATATATATATAGACACACAGACACACACACCCACATGGAGATAAATATACATGAGTGTGTGTGTGTATATAATGTATATGCATACTCACAACCATATCTCTATATATCTCTATGTGTGTATATATATACTAATCTATATGTGTATATGTGTTAGGCATACATATAATTGTATATAAATATATGCTTATACTTATCCCTATATGTGTGTATGTGTGTCTTTACAGACATGCATACAGACACACACCATATATATATATATATATATATATATATATATATATATACATATACACACACACATGTGTGTGTGCTGTTTATAGATAGATATTTATATATATAAACACATACGGTTGGGTATACGTACTCACAACCATATATAAATATGTGTCTATATATATCCATACTCACAACAGTATATTTGTGTGTCATATATATATATATATATATATATATATATATATATATATATATATATATATATATATATTTACATATTAACACACTCATATATACATATCTGTATAAAGTGTGCGTGTGTGTGTCTATTTAGGCACACACACACCCACATAAATATAAGTATATATTAGTGTGTGTGTGTGTGTATGTGTGTACAATGGGTATACATACTCACAATCGTATATCAGTATATAACACAGCACATGCATGCATACAAACATACACACTCATATATACTTATCTCTATGTGTGTGTGTATATGTTTATATATATGTGTGTGTGCGTGTGTCTATATATTTATATACGGTTGTGAGTATGTATACTCAACACACACACATAGAGATTAACATAAATGTGTATGTGTATGTGTATGTATACATATATGCCTATGTTTATATATATATTTAAATACATGCTCACAAAATATATATATATATATATATGCACACACACACACACAAACATTATAAATATACTAATCTTTATTTATACCAATCTACATATATATATTTGTGGGTGTATGTGTGTTGGGTATATATATAAATATGTCGGCACGCACACATAACACATACACACACACAGGCACACTTGATTATCACACACTCACACAGAGATTAGTATATTTGAGTGCATCTGTGTGTCTGTGTATTTATATATTTATATATATACCCAACACACACACAGATATATATATATATATATATATATTAATATATGCATATATATATATATATATATATATATATATATATGCACACACATCCTTAAGAAAACACACACACCAACACACACATACACACACATATGAGTGTGTGTGAGTGCATCTACATACATGCATACAGATAATGTGTGTGTGTGTGTGATATATATACTCATATATAAAAATACACATACAATATATATAGACACACACATGTCTATATTATCACACACACTCATGTATATTAATTCTTATCTGTGTATGTCTGTGTATATGTCTGAGTGTGCCTCATACACACAGACACATAGATATATAAATATAGACACACACACGTATGTAATATGAATATATAACATACTCATAATTGTATATAATATAATTAGTGTATATATATAGACACACACACACACACTCATAAATACTAATTTTTATGTGTTTGTGTGTGTGTGCACACATATACACATAGACACATGCACATAAGAAGATAACTATATATGAGTGTGTGTGTATATGTCTGACTGTATATGTGGTTGCACACACACACATACATATATGGATTTAAGTATATATATAGACACACACATACATATAAACAC
>JACERR010000148.1:30000-32500 GCA_016760335.1 Gastrodia elata
TGTGTTGGCTATGCGTACACACAACCATATTTAAATATATAGATATACACACACATAGAGATTAGTATATATGAGGGTATGTATGTGTCTATATAGACACATGTATAATCACACGCACAGATATTATATATACACACACATAATCACACACACACCACATAATTACACACACATACACATAAGTACGTGTACCCAACACACTCAAATATATGGTTATGGGTATATATGTGTCTGTGTGTGTGTTTGTGCATGGGTGTGGGTATACATGTGACACCGTGTATATTTTATATATAGACACAGACATATGTGTGTGTGTATATTCACAATCGTGTGTATATATATATATATATATATATATATATAGACACACAGACACACACACCCACATGGAGAAAAATATACATGAGCGTGTGTGTGTATGTAATGTATATGCATACTCACAACCATATCTCTATATATCTCTATGTGTGTATATATATACTAATCTTTATGTGTGTATGTGTTAGGCATAAATATAATTGTATATAAATATATGCTTATACTTATCCCTATATGTGTGTGTGTGTGTCTTTACAGACATGCATACAGACACACACCATATATATATATATATATATTTATATATATTTATATATATATAGACACACACATGTGTGTGTGCTGTTTATAGACAGATATTTATATATATAAACACATACAGTTGGGTATACATACTCACAACTGTATATAAATATGTGTCTATATGTATCCATACTCACAACAGTATATTTGTGTGTCATATATATATATATATATATTAACACACTCATATATACATATCTGTATAAAGTGTGCGTGTGTGTGTCTATTTAGGCACACACACACCCACATAAATATAAGTATATATTAGTGTGTGTGTGTGTGTGTGTGTGTGTATGTGTGTACAATGGGTATACATACTCATAATCGTATATCAGTATATAACACAGTACATACATGCATACAAACAGACACACTCATATATACTTATCTCTATGTGTGTGTGTATATGTATATATATATGTGTGTGTGCGTGTGTCTATATATTTATATACGGTTGTGAGTATGTATACTCAACACACACACATAGAGATTAACATAAATGTGTATGTGTATGTGTATGTATACATATATGCCTATGTTTATATATATATTTAGATACATACTCACAACATATATATATATATATATATATATATATGCACACACACACACACAAACACTCGCATGTTGGGTATACACACAACATTATAAATATACTAATCTTTATATATACCAATCTACATATATATATTTGTGGGTGTATGTGTGTTGGGTATATATATAAATATGTTGGCACACACACATAACACAAACACACACAGGCACACATGATTATCACACACTCACACAGAGAGTAGTATATTTGAGTGCATTTGTGTGTCTGTGTGTTTTTATATTTATATATATACCCAACACACATACAGATATATATATATATATATGCACACACATCCTTAAGAAAACACACACACCAACACACACGTACACACACACATATGAGTGTGTGTGAGTGCATCTACATACATGCATACAGATAATATATAGAATAGTATACTATCTATATAGAGATTAGTATATATGGGTATCTGTGTATGTGTATATCTATATATTTATAGGTATACACAAACACACACACACATTGAGAAATAAGTATATATAAGTATGTGTGTGTGCCTATATATATATATATATATACTCATAACTGTATATACATATATCTATATATTTATATAAAGTTATGAGTATGTGTATATGAGTGTGAGTATGTCTATGTGTGCCGATAAATATATATATATATGAGTGTGTGTATCTGTGTGTACTTATATATATAGATTTATACAGACACACACTCATTTATACTTATCTCTATGTTTGTGTGTATATGTATATATATGGAGATAAGTATAAGTATATATATATATATAGACACACACACACACAAACTCACACACGTATGTGTTATATCTATACATACACACATATAATGATAAGTATATATATACCCAACACACATATACACACACACATATATGTTATCACACACACATAAATAAATATATATATATATACCTAATACACACACAGACACATATATACTAATCTCTATATATAGTCGTAATCACATAAATATATGAGTGTGTGTGTGTGTTGAGTATACATAACCATATATAAATATATATACACATATACATAAATAATTGTGTGTTGTATACCCAACCGTATATATTTATATATATAAATATGTGTCTATATAGACATATAACTGTAATACACATACTCACAACCTATATATATGTGTGGACATACAACCATATATAAATAAATACACACACACACACACACACACACACACACACACACATATATATACATATATAGACACACACGCGTCTGTGTGTCCATATATTTATATACATTTGTGTATCCATATACATATATA
>JACERR010000148.1:40000-42500 GCA_016760335.1 Gastrodia elata
AGTGTGTGTGTGTGCACTAGAGATTAGTATATATGTGTATATATATAGACACACGCAGACACCCCTAAAAATATATACGTGTGTGTGCGTGTATGACAATATATAAATATATAGAGATTAGTATAGACACACACACACATGACACACACACATACACTCATCATATGTGTGTGTGAGAACTGTATATATACCCACATAACCGCACACACACACACACACCACACACACACACACATACACACACATACTATTGTGAGTATCACACAAACACACACACTTATATGCGTGTGTGTGTGTTGTGAGTATGTATGCCCAACTAATGTTATGAGTGTGTGTGTATATACTAATCTCTATGTGTATACCCAACACATAAACATACACTCACACACACAACACATACACACACAAACTTACACACACACACAAATAGAGATAACACATACACATACATGTAAATGTGTTGGGTATACATACTGACACACTCATATATACTAATTTTTATATTGTGTGTGTGTGTATGTGTGTCTGTGTTGGGTAGTTTGTGTGTGTGTGTATACTCAACACACACACACACACATATATACTTATATATCTGTGTGTTGGGTACACAGAGATTATTATGTATGAGTGTGTGTGTGCGTGTATGTGCGTGGATATGTTGTGTATTAGGTATACACACACACATAAACTACCCAACATAGACACACTCACACACACACACACACACACACAATATAGAGATTAGTATATATGAGTGTGTGAGTATGTATACCCAATATATTTTTATGTGTGTATGTGTTATCTTTATTTATGTGTGTGTGGGAGTTTGTGTGTGTGTGTTGTGTGTGTGTGTCTATCACAACCATATATATATATATAAATATATATATATATATATATATATATATAATATAATACGTATGTGTATGTGTTATCACAACCAATATATACATAGATAAACAAACACATCCATGTCTGTGTGTGCATGTGAGTTTAGTATACTTATCTGTGTGTGTATATAGACATATGTGTTACCCAACACACATATCTTATATATATATCTGTATGTGTGTGATAACACATACATGTATATAACACATGTGTGTGTCTATCTACATATTTATATACTAGTATATATCTATGTGTGTGATAACATATATGTGTATGGTGCCCATACATACTCATTTTGATTATATATACATACTCTTTATATAATATTTGTTGGGTATAGAGATTAGTATATATGAGTGTATGTATGTGTGTGTGTGTGTTGGGTATACAAACTCACACACATACACATACATGTGTTATCACACACACACAGAAATGTATACATGTGTGTGTACTCAACACACACATACACACACACACATAGATATGTATACATGTGTGTGTACCCAACACACACACACACATAAGCGTATGTGCATGTATACATGTATGTAGACACACACACACACACACATAAGCGTATGTGTCTGCATGCATGTATGTCGACACACACACACACACGCACACCACACACACACTTACCGTATATTTGAGAATATGTATACCCAACATACATAGACATGCACGCACCCAAGACATAGAGATAAGTATATACACACACACACATGCCTAACATACATACAGACACACACACACACAAACGCACACACAAACATACACACACAAACACACACAACATACACACACACACACACACTCATTAATACTTATCTCTATGTATGTGTGACACACTCATATATATTAATTTCTATATATACTAGTCTCTATGTGTGTGTGCCTATATAAATACTCATAACTATGTATATATAAAGACACACATACACACACACTCATATATAATAATTTGTGTGTGTGTGTGTGACACACACACACACACACACTCATATATAAGTGTGTGTGTGCGTATTGGAGATTAGTATATGTAAGTGTGTGTGTGCGTGTTGGGTATATATACTCACATTTATATACTATTATCTATGTGTTGTGTGTATGAGTATATATACATACTAGTGTGTGTTTATCTCTATGTGTGTGTGTTTGTATGTGTGCGTTTGTGTGTGTGTGTTTGTGAGTATGTGTGTGTGTCTATATATATACACATACACTCATATATACTTATCTCCATATGTGTGTGTGTTCGTGCAAAGAAATATACTGTCATACACACACACACACCCTCATATATACTTATCTCCAAATATATATATATAGACATACACACCCATAACACATTTGTATATATGAGTGTTTGTGTGTGTGTGTGGGTGTATGTGTGTGTGTTGGGTATACATTTTCACAACTGAGTGCATGTGTGTGTGTGTTTACACATACATACTCACTCACACACACAATATACACACACACACACACACACATACATACTTATCTTTATGTATGTGTGTTTGTCTGTTTGTGAGTGAGTATATCTGTGTACATATATAAATAGAAACCTATATATGGACATATGGGTATACATACTCACAACACA
>JACERR010000148.1:45000-52500 GCA_016760335.1 Gastrodia elata
AATAAAGATTAGTATATATAAGTGTCTGTATGTACCTATATATGGATATAAGTGTCTGATGTGTTACAAGTATATAGGAGTGTGTGTGTGTGTATATACTAATCTCTATGTGTGTGTGTGTATATATATATATAGACAAATACACACACACACACACTCATATATACTAATCACTATGTGGGTGTGTTCGTGTGAGTGCACACATATATGTGTGTGTCTATATATTTATATACAACTGTGACTATATATACCCACTCATATACACTAATCCCTATGTGTTTATGTGTGTGTGTGAACATACACACTCACAAATATAGATATATATACACACTTATATATACTTATCTCCATGTGTGAGCATGTGCATGTATATATATGTGTGTCTATATATATAGACACACACATACACAAAACACACACACACAAAACACATACACACACACACACACACTCATATATATAAATTATTATTTATGTGAATATGTATGTGTGTGTGTGTGTGTGTCTCTATATTTATATAGATATACATACTCACAACTGTATAATATATATATATATATATATATATATATATATATGATATATGTATACATATATAACTGTATATAAAGATAGAGATACACACAGACTCATATATACTAAACTCTATATGTGTGTGCTTATGTTATGTAAACCCAATACACGAATACACACTCATGTGTTGGGTATACATACTCACAACCATATATATATATATATATATAGGAGTGTATAATATTAGTTTAGACACACACACACACTCACACACATGTGTTATATACTAATCTCTATGGGTGTTTGTGTGTCAATACGCTATACACACACCGTGTATATATATATATATATATATATATATATATATGGACACATACAAACATAAACACACACATAAAGATTGAGTATGTATACTAATATAGAAATATAAATGCACACTCATATATACTAGTATCAATATGTGTGTCTCTACAAATACAAATACACACACACACAAACACACACACACACACACACACACATAGACACACAGATATATATATATATATAAACATACATACACACCTAGAGATTATACACACAACACAACATAATATATACCCAACACATACTCATATATACTTATTTCTATGTGTGTGTGTGGGGGGGGGGGGGGTGGAAATACATAGAGATAAGTATATCGACACACACACACACACAATAGCTAACACATGGAAATAAGTATCTATGATAACGTATATACGGTGGTGAGTGTGTGTTTTTGTGTATGTATACCCAACACACTCACCCACTCATGCACGCAATTATGTATATATGAGTGTGTGTGTGTGTATGTGTGTGTGTTTGTGTTACGCACACACATACACATAAGTTCTATTTAGATTATTATGTGTGTGTGTGTCTGTGTGTACCCTGAGTGGGTATATATATGTGTGTGTATACATACGTGTGACACACACACATAGTAAAAAGTATATACGACTGTGTATGTATTTTGTGTGTGTGTGTCTTTATATTTATCTCTATATCTGTGCATACAAACACACATGTATATGTGTTTGTTTGTGTGCACACACATAGACATAAGTATATAGGCACACATAGACACACACACACCGCACAAACACACACACATATATTTACTAATCTTTATATGTATGTGTTTGTGTCAAACATATTGAGATTAGTGTTGTGTGACACACATACATACCCATAGAGTGTGTGTGTGTGTGTGTGTGTGTGTGTATGTATATGTTTTGTATACCCTTCTTATATATGAGTGTGTGTGTGCGTGTGTGTGTGTGTGTGTTTGTGATGAGTTATCACACACACACTCACATATATATATGTATATATATTTATACTTGTCTCCATATCTGTGTTTTTGTTTATATATAAATCACACACCCATGGTTTGTGAGTATGTGCACCTACACACACACACACACACTCATATATACTAATACATAAACATACACACTCACACAAATATATATGTATACACATAGAGATAAGTATAATTGTGTATGTTGGGTGTTAGTATATATGAGTATGTGTGTTAGTATATAAGAGTATGTATATCCTGCACAAATAAAGATTATTATATATATACCCAACACACACATATATATATAGGCACGCATAAACACACACATATATATATGGGCACACATAAACACACATATATAGAGATACATACACACACACAGAAATAGATATATATATATATATATATATATATATATATATATATATATATATATATATATATATATATTTATATACATGTGTATAAAACATAGAAATAAGAATGTACTTTATATATGGTTATATGTGTGTTGTGTTGTGGCTATACCTATATGCATGTGTGTGTGTGTCTGTGTGTGGTGTTTGTGTGTGTGTGTGTGTCAATATCATATATACTTATTTCCAACACACACGCACTCATATATAGTTTTCTCCATGTGTGTGTGTGTGTGTGTATCATACAGACTATGTAACACACACACAAATACATAGATATATATATGATTATCAGACACATAGAGATTAGTATATATGAGTGTGTGTGTGTATTGTTTGGGTCCTTAGATAAGTGTGTGTTATATATACATAGGCACGTATATATACGATTGTGTGTGTGTTACATATATAATTAACACACATATAGATTACTATATAACACATACACACACAGCATGTATACCCAATACACATGCACATACACACATACACACATACACACATACACACATATACATACACTCATATATACATACACACATAGAGATTAGTATATATGAGTGTATGTGGGTTGAGTATACAAATTCACAAATATGAGTGACACACACATATATTGACACACACACATAGAGATGTTTATGTGTGTTTATATATGTATACTTTTGGATATTTATGTGTGTGTGTGTATGTGTAGTCTCAACATATATATGTCAACACACACAAACACACATAAACATCTATATGAGTGTGTGTGTGTATGTGTGTGTGTGTGTATAAGTGTGTGTGTGTGTTGGGCACACACACACTCATATATACTAATATATATATATATATATCTAAGTGTGTTTGTGAGTATGTATGCCCAACAACTATATATATGTAGACACACAACACACTCACACTCATATATTCTTATCTCCATGTGCCACATCCATACATGGGTATACTCACACACTAATATACATATATATAGACTGTGTTATACACACACATGTATATATATCTATGTGTGTTTGTGTGTGCGTGTGTTTGGTATACATACCCATATATATGTACTATATACATGTGTGTGTCTGTGTGTGTGTGTGTGTGTTGGGTTGTATTTGTGTGTGTGTGTGTTGGGTTGTGTTTGTGTGTATGTTCCTATGTCACAAACAAACACATATAAAGATAAGTATATATATAAACACACACACACACACAAATGCACACATAAATCTCTATAGACACACAAACACTCACACACTCATATATACTAATCTATGTGTGTGTATGTGTGTGTATGTGTGTTGGGTATACATACATATAACACACACATACACATATATAGAGATAAGTATATATAGACACACATATATAGAGACTATATAAATACATGTGTGTGCGTAAACTAAATATATAGACACTCATGCACACACAAATACACACACACAGATACACACACATTATATATATATTTATATATATGCACACAAACACAAATACAAACATATATATGTATTGTATATACACATACACACTGCACACACACACACAAAAATGCATATATATATATACCCAACACATACAAACACACACTCACATATACACACAAGCATATATATATATATATATATGTATATATATATATACATATATTTACATTTGTTGGATACACATAAACACACACCTATAGACACAAACACACATACACACAGAGATATTAGTATATAGGAGTGTGTGTGTGTGTGTGTATATATATGTATATATATATATATATACATATATATAACACACATAGAAATTAGTATATATGATTATATATGTGTGCATACTTATATACATACAGACACACACTCATACGCACGTATCCAACACACATACTCATATATACAATTTTGTATGTGTGACACACACACACACACTAAACCATGTGTGTGCATATGTGTGTGTGTTTGTTGTGAGTATGTAGAGACAACCACATACACACATAGAGGTAAGTATAATATATATATATATATATATATAATATATTGTGTATCAAAATAAGTATGTATACCCAACACAAAATAGACGGACACACACATAGAGATTAATATATATAAATATAGTTGGTGTGTGTGTATGTGTGTGTGTTTTGTGTATACATAGTTGCAAAATATATATATATATATATATATATATATATATACATACTCACAATCTTATATTTATATAAATACACACACACACACACACTCATATATGTGAGTGTGTATACTCACAACCGTATATATATATATATATATCGATACACATACTCATATACCCAATACAACACACACACATATACGCAATCATATATACTAATCTTACACACACTTATACATACTTATATAGACATAGGTGTGCGTGCACATAGATATACTAATCTCTATTTGTGTGTGTTGGTGTGAGTGTAACACACACAAACACACACACACACACATATAAAAATACAGACACACATACACAGAGAATAGTATATAACAGATGTGTGCAGACACACAGATATATATACATGCACACACAAATACACACAAATACACACACACACACATGGAGACACACACACATAGAGGTTAGTATATATGAGTGTGTGAGTGTGTGTGTCTGTGTTGGGTATATAGACACACACACACCCACACACAAATACACACATACACATAGAGATTAGTATGTACACACATATACACTTAGAGATTAGTATATATGTGTGTGTGTGTTGCGTATACATACTCATATATAACACATACGTGTGTGTGTAGATATTTATATACAATTGTAAGTGTATATACCCAACACATACACACTCACACACAAATGCGCACACATAGAGACTAGTACAGTTGTGAGTAACACACATATATAAATGTGTGGGTATACATATTAATCTCTATGTATGTGTGTGTGTCCATATATATGAGTGTGTATATGTGTGTGTGTGTGTCTATATACTGTTATGAGTATGTATACGTACTCACAACTTTAAACATATATGAGTGTGTGCTTGTGAGTATGTTGGGTATACTATAAATAAATATATATATAGAGATTAGTATATATGAGTGTGCATATATATAGACATAGACATAAGCAGAAGAATACACACACACCCACTTATATATATATATTCATATACATGCACATACACACACATTTTATATATATATATATATATATATATATATATATATTTATATATATATTTAATACATACATAAACGCATACACATATAAATCAGCACACACAGATATATTTGTGTGTGTGTGTGTCTGTGTGTGTGCGTGTGTGTGTGTGTGTGTGTCTGTGTGTGCGTGTGTCTACATATTTATGTATAGTTGTGAGTATAGATACTCAACACACACAAACACATGTATTTATATACTAGTTTCTATATATGTGTGTCTATATATATACTTATCTCTATGTATTTTGTGTGTGTGTGTTGTATGTACGTATACCAAACACACACTTACACACAAACACATAGAGATTAGTATATATGAGTGTGTGTGAGTATTTGTGTGTCTATAAAAGTTTGTGTGCGTGTGTAGGTGTGTGTGTATGTCTATATATATACTTATCTTTATGTGTGTTTGTTTGTGACATAGACACAAACACAACCCAACACACACACACACACATGTGTATAGTACATATATATGGGTATGTATACCTAACACACACACACACACAAACACACATAGATATATATTCATGTTTGTGTGTATAACACAGTCTATATATACGTATATGTGTGTGTGTGTGTGTATACCCATGTATGGATGTGGCACATGGAGATAAGTATATATGAGTTTGAGTGTGTGTGTGTGTACATATATATGGTTATTGGGCATACATACTCACAAACACACTTAGATACATATATTAGTATATATGAGTGGGTGAGTGCCCAACACACACACACTTATACACACACACACACATACACTCATATAGATGTTTGTGTGTGTTTGTGTGTATTGACATATATATGTTGAGTAGACACACGCACACAAACACACACAAATAGCCATAAGTATACATATATAGACACACATAAACATCTCTATGTGTGTGTGTCTATATATGTGTGTGTGTCACTCATATTTGTGAATTTGTATACCCAACCCACACACACTTATATATACTAATCTCTATATGTGTGTGTATATATGAGTGTATGTGTATGTGTGGTTGTGTGTGTGTGTGTGTGTGTTTGTGTGTATGTGTGTGTGTGTTGGGTATACATGATGTGTGTGTGTATGTGTTATATACTAATCTATATGTGTTAGTTATATATGTAACACACACAATCATATATATACCTGCTTATGTATACATAACACACACTTATATAAGGACCCAAACAATACACACACACACACACACACTCATATATACTAATTTTTATGTGTTGTGTGTGTTTGTACACACATATACCCACAGACACACGCACACATGAAGATTAATATATATGAGTGTGTGTGTGTCTGTGTCTAATCGTATATGTGTTTGCACACATACACATACATACATGGAGCTAAGTATATATGAGTATGTTTGTATAAACATAGACACACACGTATGCATACAAACACACACACTAGAGATAGATACACATTTATATGTATCACACACACTTAACACATAGAAATTAGTATATATGTGTGAGTATATACCCAATAAACACACACACATACACACACTTATATATACTAATCTCCAACATGCGCACACACACACACATGGAGATAAGTATATATGAGGGTGTGTGTGTGACCGTATATGTGTTTGCACATACACACACACATATGGAGATAAGTATATTTGATTGTGTGTGTATATATATAGACACACACACATATTCAAAAACACACACACATAAACACACACACGCAAACACACAAACATAGAGATTGACATACACTCATATGTATATACTCATACACACAACACAGAGAATAGTATATAAGTTTGAGTATATATACCCAACACACACACACACACACACACTTATATATACTAATCTCCAACATGCACACACACACACATATATGAGTGTGTGTGTGTGTGTAACACACACACACACAGATTATTATATTGAGCGTGTGTGTGTGTCTTTATATATATATATTGGTATAAGCACACACACATATAGAGATTAGTATATATAAAAATTAGTATATATGAGTATGTCACACACACATAGAGATAAGTATTAATGAGTTTGTGTGTGTATG
>JACERR010000148.1:67500-70000 GCA_016760335.1 Gastrodia elata
TGTGTGTGTGTCTATATATGTAGACACACACACACACACACACAACCTTATATATATACGCTCATATAGATAATCTCTATGTGTGTGTGTGTGTGTTGGGTATACATACTCACAACACATACAGATATATTATATATGAGTGTGTGTGTATCCATACCGCATTCACACACACACACACACACACAGACATATATATATATATATATATATATATATATATATATGTATATATATATATATCTGTGTGTGTGTGTGTGTGATTGTGTGCGTGTGTGTGCGTGTCTTTATATATATATATATATATATATATATATATATATATATATATATATATATATATATATATACTGATCTGTCACACACACTCTTAGATACTAATCTCCATGTGTGTGTGTGTGTGTGCATGTGTGTGTGGGTTTATCAGTATGTATATATCAATATTTGAGTGTGTTACACACACACACACAAATACGCACACACACACACACTGATGTATATATAGAAGTAGTGTATGTTTGTGTGTGTGTGTGTGTGTTTGTGTATGTGGGTATACGTACTCACAATCGTATAACACACACACACATACACAAGTGTGTGTGTGTGTGTGTCTATATATTTATTTACGATTATGAGTATGTATACCCAACACACACACACACACACACATTTATATATGTATGTATGTGTGTGTATGTGTCTATATATATGTGTGTATGCATGTTTATATGTGTGTGTCTAAATATATATATAGTTGTGTGTGTGTGCATGTGTGTTGGGTATGCGTACTCACACACATACAAACACACTAACACACACACATACTAGTATATAATACACACGCACGCACACGCTTATATATACATACTCACAACTATATATAAATATATTTATATGAGTGTGTGTGTGTGTTTGTGTGTTATATAGAGATTATATATATAGACAGACACACATGTGTTATAGTACACATATAGATATATACACACACACACACACTCATATGCTAATCTTTTTGTGTGTGCCATATATAAAAATATAGACACACCTATATATATTACACTTTTACTTATCTCTATGTGTACATACACATAGAGATTAGTATATATTTATACTCATAACCGTATATGCAACACACACACACACACACACACACTACACACACACAGTTATATATAGTAATCTTTATGTATGTGTATTATCATATATACTTATCATTATGTGTGTATGTTTGTACACACAAAGGTATATGTCTATATATACTAATCTCACACACTCATATATATGTGGTTGTGAGTATATATACCCAACACATGAGTATGTATACCCAACACACACACACTCATATATACTTGTCTATATGTTTATTTTTATGTGTGTGTGTGTCAGTGGTATGTGTATGTAAGTATATATGCCCATGTCTATATATTAACACGCACACATTATATACATGTATACATGTATGTGTGCGTGTATGTTGGGTATACATTCTTACACATATGTGTTATCACACACACACATACACACACACACACACACACACACACACACACACACACACACACACACATATATATATATATATATATAGAGGCACACACCCACATATTATATACATGTATACACATGTGTGTATGTGTGTGTGTTTGGTATACATACTCACACACATGGCACAGCATACAGTCACATACACACTCACATGTGTGTGTGTGTTTGATTGTGTATGTGTATTTTGGGTATACATACTTGGGTATATATACACACTCACGTAGACATACACACACACACACACAGATAACATACACGCACACACATAAAGATTAGTTTATGTTTGTGCGCATGTGTGTGTGTGTGATATAGGCACACACAGATAAAGAGATAAGTATATATGTATACCTCAAACACATGTTTCACACACACACACACACACACACTCAAATATACTTATCTCTATGTGTGTGTATGTGTGTGTGTGTGTGTGAAACACACATGTGTGTGTGTTATATACATGTATACTTATCTCTATGTCTATGTGTGCCTAGATCACACACACACACACACACACTAATATATACTAATCTCTATGTGTGCGTGTTTGTGTGTGTGTGTGCGATCCATATATATATATTTATATTCACAGTCATATACCCAACATACAAACACACACACTCATATTTACAAACATACTTACACACAAACACATACACAAATAGCTTATTATATCTAAGTGTGTCTATGTGTGTGTGTGTGTGACAAACACATACACATAGAGATAAGTGTAAGTGCGTATGCCTATATGCATGCACACATGTGTGAGTATGCATTGTATGTGTATACCCATCACACACACATGTGCACAAACAAACAAATATACAGACACACACTCATGTATACCCAACACACACACACAAACACACACACATAAAGATAAATATATATGAGTATTAGAGATTAGTATATACATATCTATATATATATATATATATATATATATACATATATACTT
>JACERR010000148.1:75000-79909 GCA_016760335.1 Gastrodia elata
AAGTCATATATATGTGTATAACACATATGTGAGGGTGTCTATATATATGTATATATATGACTGCATGTGTGTGTTGTGAGTATGTATATCCAATACAACCATATACACACATACACAGTATACATACTCACATATGTGTGTGTGCATAACACATACACACAAATACACACACACAAATAAACACACATAGAGATTAGTATACTTATGTGTGTATGTGTGTGTGTGTTATGAGTATATATACCCAACACACATACACACACACCCACACACTCATATAGAGATAAGTATATAAACCCAACATACAAATACACACACATAAGGATTAGTACAGATGAGTGTGTGTGTGTATGTGTGTGTGTATATATTTGTGTGTGTATGTGTGACACACATATATATACTAATCTCTATGTGTGTGTGAGTATTGGGTATACAACTATATACGGTGTGCACACATCTATGTATGTGTGTGTTTATGTGTGTATGTATCTCTATGTGTGTGTGTGTGTACTCATATATACTGATATATAGACACTATATATATATAATGACACAGCATATAATATGTATACCCAACACACACAACACACACACAGTATATATATAATGACACACAGACACACACGGACATGTGTTGTGTGATAACACACATGTTTATGTGTCTAGTATATATGTGTGTGTGTGTGTATGTGATATGTATATATGTATGTTGGGTATATATACCCACAACCATATATGTTTGTGTGTGTGTTGGGTATACATACTTGACACATACACACATACAAATAAAGATTAATATATATATATATATATATATATATATATATATAGTTATATATATATATATATATATATATATATATATATAGTTAACACATACGTATGTGTGTGTATGATGGGTATACATACTCATACATAGAGATTAGTATATATGAGTGTGTGTGTGTTTTGCGTGCTTGTGTGTTGGGCATACATACTCACACATATGTACTAATGTGTGTATGTCACACACATACACTCATTTATATGTGTCTCTATATGCTTGCTGCACACACATATGTATATATAGATATACATACATGTGTGTGAATATATACATGGATGAACATATATATATATATATATATATATATATATATATATATTATGAGTATGCATACCCAACACACATACTCACACACACACACAACTGAATATAAATATATTGAACTTTGTATACACACTCATACACAAATGCAAATGAGTATGTATACCCAACACACACACACTCACACAACACACACACAAACATAGAGATTAGTATATATATAAGCGTGTCTATATACATAGATAGATAAGTATAAGTGTGTGTGTGTGTGTGTGTGTGTGTGTGTGCGTGTGTGTGTGTTGTGTGTGTGTGTGTGTGTGTGTCTATATAAGTGTATTGCACATGGAGAAACACACACACACACACACACACACACACACACACACACACACACATATATATATATATATATATATATATATATATATATATATATATATGGTTGTGAGTATGTGTATACACACACACATACATATAGACACACACATATAAGTTGGGTATATATACTCACAACCTTATGTGTGAGTATATATATATGTGTGTAAATGTGTGTGTGTGTGTATACTCACAATCATATATAATTTTATAGACAGACACATGTATATGTTATATATTCATATACATGCTCTATATATTAATCTGTGTATGTGATAACAAATATGTGTGTGTGTCTATATACTTATATATCTATATATGTATATATAGATATACAGTTGTGTGTTCTATATATATATAAGAGTGTCTCACACCCATATATACTTATCTCCATGTGTGATATATATGTGTGTGTGTTGTGTGTGTATGCATGTATATTACACACATTCATATATGTATACTCATACATGTGTATATGCTAATCTATATGTATATACTTATACTTTTCTCTATGTGTGTGTGTGCGTGTTTATATTTGTGCTGTTTATATATTTAGTATGTGTGTTTATGAGATCGTATATATATATATAGACACACACAAACTCACCACATATTAGTATATATGAGAGTGTGTGTGAGTATGAGTATGTGTTAGGTATGCATACTCACAAATGAGTGTTTGTGTCTATATAATCACATAGAGATTATATATATATATTTAGTCACACACAGACATATCTCACACAAACACACACACACACATACTCATATATACTAATCTCTATGTGTGTGTGTGAGTGCCTGTGTGTGTAGTGTCTATGTGAGCCTATATATATACGTATACATATAGTTTTTATGTGAGTATGTCACACACGTATATGTTGGGTATATATACTCATAATCGTATGTGTGAGTATATATATATGTGTGTGTATGTGTGCGTGTGTGTGTATACTCACAATCGTATATAATTTTATAGACAGGCACATGTATATGTTATATATTTATATACATGCTCTATATATTTATCTGTGTATGTTATAACAAATATGTGTGTGTGTCTATATACTTATATATCTATATATGTATATATAGATATACAGTTGTGAGTTATATATATACATATATGAGTGTCTCACACTCATATATACTTATCTCTATGTGTGATATATATGTGTGTGTGTTGTGTGTGTGTGCATGTATATTATACACACTCAAATATGTATACTCATACATGTGTATATGCTAATCTATATGTATATACTTATACTTTTCTCTATATGTGTGTGTGTGAGTCTGTGTGTGTGTCTATATTTGTGGTGTTTATATATTTAGTATGTGTGTTTATGAGATCGTATATATATATATATAGACACACACACAAACACACACATACACTCACCACATATTAGTATATATGAGAGTGTGTGTGAGTATGAGTATGTGTTAGGTATACATACTCACAAACGAGTGTTTGTGTCTATATACTCACATAGAGATTATATATATATATATATATATATATATATATATATATATATATATTTATTTACGGTACAATTTTGTTCAATGTTTGTTCAATTACCCTTTTGCCTGCAAAAGCAATGTAAGCATTAGGTTCAACAATAATAACATCTCCCAACATACCAAACTAGCTGTAACTCCTCCTGTTGTAGGAGATGTAAGAATTGATATATAAAATAACTTGTTATTTAATTGATAATCATATAAAACAGAAGAGATCTTAGCCATTTGCATTAAACTCAAACTACCTTCTTGCATGCGTGCTCCTCTTATATATATATATATATATTTATATATATATATATATGTATATATATTTAGTCACACACACACACACACACATACTCATATATACTAATCTCTATGTATGTGTGTGAGTGCCTGTGTGTGCAATGTCTATGTGAGCCTATATATATACGTATACATATAGTTTTTATGTGAGTATCACACACACACACACGTATATATATATATAGACACACACATACACACATACACACACTCATATATATTAATCTCTGTGTGTATGTGTGTGCGCGTGTGTCTATGTGTGCCTATATATATATATATATATATATATATATATATATATAGATATATATGTATAATCTATATGTGAGCATATATATATATATAGACACATATGCACGCACACACACACAGAGACACACACACATACAAACACCCAACACACACACATATAGAGTAATATATATGTGTGTGTGTGTGTGTGTGTGTGTATCAATATATATACAGTTGTGAGTGTCTGTTTGTGTGTGTGTATGTCTACATACATGCATACAAATACACACACACACACACATATATATTAATATCTACACACACAAATATATATACATACATATATTAAAATATAACAAACACACATATAAAGATTTGTATATATGAGTGTATGTATATATGTGTGTGTGTGTATGTGTGTGCATTGTGTATACATACTCACAACCATATATAAATATATAAATACCTACATGCACACACACACTCATATATTTTAATATAAATGTATGTATATATATCTGTGTGTGTGTGGAGATTAGTTATACGATTGTGAGTATGTATATGTATATACATACGTGTGTGTCTATATATATAAATTTATAGACACACACACACACACAAACACACACACATAGAGAGTAGTATATATAAGTGTGTGTGTGTGTTGGGTGTACATACTCACAACCGTATAAAAAAATATGGACACACACACATGTTTGAGTATATATAACATATACAAATGTATACATACTCACACACACATATATAACACACACACATATGGAGATATATATACAATACATACGTGTGTGTTATGTGTGTATGTCTATATATTTATATACAGTTGTGAAGATGTATATGTGTGTGTGTGTATTGGATATATACATACATACTCACAACTGTATATAAATATATAGACACACATACGTAACATACACGTATGTGTTATATATTTCTCCACGTGTGTGTGTGTGTTATATATGTGTGTGAGTATGTATACCTACTACACACATGTACATCCACTCACATGCACATATTTATATATAATTGTGAGTATGTATATATAATTGTGAACATACTGACACACATATACACATAAAGTATGTGCGTGTGTGTATCTGTGGTACCTATATCATAGAGATTAGTATATATATATATATATATATATATATTTATGTGTGTCTATATATTTATATAAGGTATATATATATATATATACCTTATATAAATATATAGACACACACAATAAAAATGTGGGTATAAGCACACCACATATATATACTCATCTCAATATGAGTGTGGTGTCTACACCCATATTTTTAGTGTGTTTGTTTGTATATTTATATACCGTATATAAATATATTAATCTGTGTGTGTATATGTGGGTATGTTATGAATACTAAC
>JACERR010000149.1:0-12500 GCA_016760335.1 Gastrodia elata
ATTGTGTATATACTAGATATATATATATGTGTGTTGTGTGGTGTGTGTGTGTGTGTGTGTTTGTCTATATAACACATACATGTGTGTGGGTATTCATAGTCACAACCATATATAAATATATAGACACACACATACATATAGAGAAAAGTATATATGAGTTTTTGTGTTAAGCACACTCATATAAACTAATTTCAATATATATGAGTGTGTGTGTGTGTGCATGTGTTATTGGTATACACACACAAACACCCACACTCATATATACTAATCTTTACACATGTGTGCGTGTGTGTGTCTATATATAGAGTGTGTTGTATACGTGTGTGAGTGAGTCTGTGTGTGTGTGTGTGTGTGTGTGTGCATATTGGGTATACATACTCATATATGTGTGTGTTTTTTATAAATATAAGGATAGACACATGGTATTCATATCTATATATATATATATATATATATATTGTCACACGCGTAGATATATACTATAGGCACACACGAACAAATGCATGTGTATATAATAATCTCTATGTGTGTGCGTTATGTGTCTATAACAAACACACATAGAGATTAGTATATATGAGTGTATGAGTGTGTGTGTGGTATGTGAGATTATATATGTGTATGAGTATGTATTCTCAACACACTCATAACTTATCTATATGTGTGTGTTGACACACACATATGGACACACACACACACACACACCACACACACACACACACACACACACACACACATATATATATATATATATATATTATATATATCTATCTGTGTGTGTGTGTGTGTATGTGTAAGAGATTATATATGTCTATTAGTATGTATACCCAACACACATATATCTATCTCTATGTGTGTGTGACACACACACATGGATCATACCACACACACACACAGATATATTATATTATATATGTGTGTGTGTGGTGTGTGTGTGTATGTGTGTGTGTGTGTGGTGTGTGTGTGGATGCGTGCGTGCGTGTTGTGAGTGAGTATGTATGCCCACACATACATAACACACATAGATAATACACACACATATATTTAGATCTATGTGTGTGTGTGTATTTGTATGTGTGTGCTGTGTCACACGCACACTCACACACACACACATTAAAGAGAGTATGTATACGGTGTGTGTGTCTCTATATATATATATATCACACACACACACACACACCACTATATATATACTCTTTCTATATGTGTGTGTGTATGTGTATGTGCATGTATGTTAGGTATATACACATACTCACACACACATAAATACTTAAACTTATCTCTATATGTACATAATTGTGTGTGTGTGTGTGTGTTTGTTTGTGTTGGGTATACATAATCACAGTCATATATAAATATACATGTATATAGACCCATAGTCTTATATCTATACATGCACATACTAATAACACACACACACACAAATGGAGATAAGTATATATGAGTGTGGGTGTTATATGTCAGAAACATACACACATTCACAAAAACACACATAGAGAGACACATACATACTCTCAACCGTACACACACGCAACTATACGCGCACACAACACACACATAGAGATTAGTATATAGAGAGTGTGTGTGTGTGTGTACTATTGTGAGTATGTGAGAACACACACACACACACACTCATATATACTATGTGTGTGTAACACACACATGGAGATATGTATATGTGTGTGTGCATGTGTGCGTGAGTGTGTGTGTGTGTGTGAGTGTAATATTTGAGTGTGTGTGACCCAAACACACCACACTCTATGTGATGTGTTAGTGCATGCTATTAATATAAATATAAAGACACACATAAATAGCACATACATATGTGTGTATATTCTCAGGGCCGTATAGACACACATAAACACAACACACAAACACACTCAATACTTATCTCTATATTTATATATATCCAACCCAACACCACAAACACACACATACACACACATAGAGATTAATATATATGAGTGTGTGTGTGTGTATGCATGTATGTGTGTGTTTGTGTGTCTGTATATGTTATATATTTGTATACATGCACACCACATACACACACACTCATATATGCTAATCTTTATGTGTGTGTGTGTGCCTATATATACATAGACATGTATATAACACATATGTGTGTGCGTGCCTGTGTGTGTCTATTGGATATACATACTCACAACTGTATATATAAATAGAAATATGTATACCCAACACACACACAAACCATACAACACTCATATACTAATCTTATGTATTACATACATGTATATATATATATATATACATACTTACAACCATATATAAATATACGTGTCTGTGCGTGGGTTGATTATGAATACTCTGAGGGTGTGTGTCATATATACTAATGTCATGTATGTATACCCAACATACACACACATAAACACACACTCATATATACTAATCTCTATGTGTATTTGTGCGTGTTATACATATATATATATAGGGTTGTGAGTATGTATACCCAACACTACACACACACCCACATATACTAATCTGTATGTGTGTGTATTTGTGTATATATAAATGAGTGTTTGTGTGTGTTCTATACATATAGGAACATAAGTATATATACATATGTATACACACACACACACACTCATATATATATATATTTTATGTTTATATGAGTGTGTGTGTGTGTGTTGGGTATACATACTCATGTATGTATACACAAACACACACTCAAATACTACACATATGTATTATCACACACACACACACACACACACACACTCATACATACTTACATAAGGATATAAGTAAATAGACACACACATATGTCTTATATATTCATAGAGATTAGTATATATTTATCTATGTGTGTGTCTGTGTGTGTATATACCCAACACCCAAACACACACATATACACATACACACATATAGATATATATATACTATTATGCTTTTCTCTATCTATATTTATATACGATTAGTATGTAAACCCAACACATATACACAAACACACAAATACTCATATATGTGTTTATGTGTGTGTGTGTGTGTGTGATTATCACACACACATAAATATATATATATATATATATATATATATATATATACTATATATATTCAAATCTCTATATGTGTGTTTTGTGTGTGTGTGTGTTGTGTATGTCTATATATATATATATGTTATTATATATATATATATACATATATACACACACAACACAAACACACACATATAGAGACTAGAATATATGAGTGTATCACACATATATGTCTTGTGTGTGTTGGGTATTTATGAGTGTGTGTCTATATGCATCCATATTTGTGTGTGCGTGCATATATCCCCAACACATTCATATATATTAATCTCCATGTGTGTTTGTGTATATATATCTGTGTGTGTGTGTGTGTGTGGATTAATATATTTAGCCATTTTGATTATATATGAGTGTGTGTGTGTGTGTTTATATACAAAACACACCCTTATGTGTGTGTGCGAGTGTTTATGTATAGACACACCCACTCATACACACAAACACACACACATAGAGATGGGTATACATTGTGAGTACACACACACATATAAATTATGCATATGAGGGTGCGTGTGTGTGTGCACTTATATATATATATATAAATACTAATCTTTATGTATGTGTGTGTATCTATATATTATATATAATATATATATATATACACGATAATATTTAGTGTGTGTGGTGTGTGTGTGTAGAGTGTGCGAGTGTGTTGGGTATATATATATATATATAACACACTCCATATATACTAATCTCTATGTGTGTGTGTGTATTTGTATATTTGTTTGTGTGTGTATGTATATAAATATATCGAGTGTGTGTGTGAACCACACTCACACACGCAAATACACGCGCACATACCATACACATCAATACAACAGAATGAGTATACATACTCACAACACACTCATATATATATTGTCAGTATATATACATAGTCATCTCTATAGATATAAGTATATTGAGTGTGTGCGTGTGCACACTATATGAGTGTGTATTTGTTGTGTGCGTGTGTTGAGGCACGTGTGGTGTGTGATATATATGAGACACACACACACACATAAAGATTAGTATACATACACCTAATACATATATTAATCTCTCATATATACGAATCTCTATATGTGTGTTTGTGGTGTGTGACACTCATATACCATGCACACACACACACACACCCGCGCTCATATATACTTATCTCCATGTGTGTGTGTGTATTTTGGGTATACATACTCACAATTGTATATATATAAGATGCACACATAGCCAACACATATGTGAGTGTGTGTGCGTATTGGGTATACATAATTTATATGAGTGTGTGTTGTATATACATACTCACACACACACACACAAACACACACGTATATAGATTATTATAAATGAGTGTGTATATTTCTGTGTGTGTGTGTATGTGTGTGATGACACACACAAGATGAGATAAGTATATAAGAGTGTGTGTGTGTGTGTGTTGTGAGTATGTATGCAGATAGTCATAACCATATATTTATAGACACGCACAAACTTGCACACCCAAACACTCATATATACTAATCTCTATATGTGTGTGTTTGTGTGTGTTTGTGTGTGTGTCTATATATATATATATATACGGTCATGAGTGCGTGTATACGCACTCATTACAAACACAGATACATACACACACCTAGGGATATGTATGTATGTGAGTATGTATACCCCCCCCACGCACACACACTCACGTATGTGTTGGCTATATGTGCATCATATATATATATACGATTGTGAGTATGCACAATAGTATACACACAAACTCATACCCAGCACAGTCACATAGGGATTACATACACACACATATACAAACCTCCATACATGTGTGGTGTGTGTGTGTGTGTATCTGTGCCTGTATATATGAGTTTGTATGTGCAACCACATATACTAGAGATTACTATATAACATGTATATGTTATAGACTAATCTCTATGTGTCTATGTCACACACATAAACACATATTATTATCACAGCACATAGGTATGTGTTATCACATACGCACTCAACACAAGTGTCTGTGCATGCCACACACTCATATATGCTTATCTCTATGTGCGTGTGTTTGTGTGTGTGTGTGTTTATGTGTGTGCACACAAACACACACATGCATACTCACACACACACTCATATATGTCTAAATATTTATATAGGGTTGGCACACATACACACACACACACACATATATGTTTATGTATTTATATACAATTGGCACACACAACACACACACACACATATATACTCAACTGTAGACACACACATACACACAAACACACACACTCAAAGATATTAGTATATATGTGTGTATGTGTGTGTGCATATACTAATCTCTATGTGTGTATTTATGTATGTATATGAGTGTTGGGTATATATGTATCACACATACAAACACATGTGTGTGTTTGTGTAGATGTCTCTACATGGAGATAAGTATATATGAGTGTACACCACACACACATAGATATATGTAATACATACTCATAGACACACAACACACATAGAGATGGGTATACATATTCAAAACCATATATGTATATAGACACACACAAAAACACACACATAGAGATTAGTTTTTATCTATAAGCAACACATACACATACACACAGATTAGTATGTATGATTGTCATACACAGATATATACTAAGGCACACACAACACATGCATGTGTAATACTAACCTCTACGTATGTGTGTGTATGTGTCTATAACATACACATATAGAGATTAATATGTGAGCATGTGTGTGTGTGTGTGTGTGATTATATATGTGTGAGTATATATACCCAACACACTCATATATACTTATCTCTATGTGTGTGTGACACACACACATGGACATACACACCACACACACAGATATATATATATATATATATAATATATTATATATATCTATTATATATATATAATATATATATGTATTATATGTTGTATATATATACTATATCTATGTGTGTGTGTGTATCTATACCCAACACACACAACACATGTATATATAACAAACACACACATATATTAATATTTATGTGTGTGTGTGTCTATATGAGTGTGTGTGTGTGTCACACACACACACATACATAAAGAGAGAGTATGGATATTGTGTGTGTGTGTGTGTACATATATATATATATATATATATATATATATATATTATATAGACACACACTCACAATAAATGATACATACTCTCTCTATGTGTGTGTGTGTGTGTATTTGCATGCATGTTGGGTATATACACATACCGACACACACACATATATACTTATACTTATCTTTATGTATACATTGTTGTGTGTGTGTTTGTGTTGGTATACATACTCACAGCCGTATATAAATATACATGTATGTAGACCTATACATGTTATATCTATATGCATATACTATATAACACACACAGAAATACAGATAAGTATATAGTGTGTGTGTGTGTGTGTATAAGTGTGAGTATGTATACCCAACACACAATAGTTATATATATGGGTGCGTGTGTGTTGGTTTGTGTGTATATATATATCTATATATACTAGTGTGTATATATATGTTGTGAGTATGTATACGTAAAACACACACATACATAGAGATTAGTATTATGGGTGTGTGTGTGTTTATATTTGTGGGTATGTGTGTGCCCAACCACACACACACACACAATCAACATATAGATTAGTATATGAGTTGTGTGCACACACAAATAAACACACACACAGAGACACACATCACATACTCACAATCGTACACACACACACAACCACACACACTACACTACATAACAAAATGTTAGTATATATGAGTGTGTGTGTGTATGTGTGTACGGTTGTGAGTACGGGATAACAACACACAAACACACACAAAACACACACTCATAATACTATGTGTGTGTAACACACACATGGAGATATGTATATATGTGTGTGTGTGTGTGTAGGTGTGTTTGTGTGTGTGAGTGTATATATATGAGTGTGTGTGTGACCCAACACACACACATAGTCATATGGTGTGTTGGTGTGTGCTATTTATATATAGTTGTGTGTGTGTGTGTATGTGTGTACGGTTGTGAGTACGGGATACACACACAAACACGCACACTCATAAATACTATGCCTGTGTAGCACACACACATGGAGATATGTATATATGTGTGTGTTAGGTGTGTTTGTGTGTGTGAGTGTATATATATGAGTGTGTGTGTGACCCAACACACACACATAGTCATATGTGGTGTGTGTCGGTGTGTGCTATTATATATGGTTGTGTGTATTGGGTATACATACTTACAATTCTATATAAATATAAACACATACTAATTATAACATATACATATTGTGTATATTCTCATAACTGTATAGACACACCACACACATAATACATAGACACACTCATATATACTTATATATATATTTATATATCCAACACACACACACACATACATGTCTATATATATAGGCACACACACACACACACATAGAGATTAGTATATGAGTGTGTGTATATGTGTGTGTATGCATGTATGTATGTGCATATGTATTATATATTCATACATATGCACACTACACACACACACACAGACTCATATATACTAATCCTTATGTGTGTGTGTGTGCCTATATATATATATATATACATGTATATTTTACTATGTGTGTGTGTGTCTATCTGTGTGTGCCTAATGGGTATATATAGTCACAACTGTATATAAATATATAGATATATATATGTGCAATCACACATACCACACTCATATATACTAATCTGTATGTATTATATACATTCACTCACAACTATATAAATATACGTGTGTGGTGTGGGTTGGATATACATACTCTGAGTGTGTGTGTCATATATAGTAATCTTGCGTATGTACCCAACACACACACCACATACCCCCACACTCATAATATGCACACACACACACACACACACTCATATATATCTGAGTGTGTGTGTGTATGTGTGTGTATTGGGTATACATACTTATGTATGCATACACAAATATACACTCAAATATACTACACATATGAGTTATCACACACCACACATACACTCATACATACTCACAAAGAGATTAAATAAATAGAAACACACCGTATATATTATATATTCATTGAAATAGTATATATTTATCTGTGTGTATCTTAAAATATATACGGTTGTGAATATACAATAGTATACACACAAACTCATGCCCAATACACACACACACACATACTAATCTCTTTGGGTGTGTGTGTGAGTGACATATAGATGCGTGTCTATATATAGGCACACACAGTCATATATACTAATATATTTATATATATGGTGTTGTGTGTGTCTAAGTATGTATATCATGTGTTTATATAAACACCAATCGTATATATTTATATACACAGATATATATAAATATATAGATACACACATTGAGATAAGTATCTATGAGCGTGTGTGTGTGTGTTGTGAGTATGTATGCAGATACTCATAACTGAATATTATATATATATATATATATATAGACACACACACAGCCACACACAAAAACACTCATATATATTAATCTTTATCTGTGTGTGTATGTGTCATATATATACAATTGTGAGTATGTGTATACACACTCACAACAAACACAAACACATACACACATAGGGATAAGTATCTATGTGAGAAGTATACCCAACACACATACACACAAACACTCACATATGTATCTTATATATATTATGGTTGTGAATATACACAATAGTATACACACAAATTCATACCCAACACACACACATAGGGATCACACACACACACATATACTAATCTCCTTACGTGTGTGGTGTGTGTATATGTGCTTGTATATATGAGTTTGTGTGTGCGACACACATATACTAGAGATTAGTATACAACACATATATGATACATATTAATCTCTATGTGTGTGTGTCACACACAAAACACATATGTGTTATCATAGCACATTGGTATGTGTTATCACACACACACTCAACACATGTATGTACGTGCCACACTCTCATATATACTTATATTTGTGCATGTGTATTTGTGTGTGAGTGTGTTTGTATGTTGCACACAAACACACACACACACACTCATATATGTCTATATAATTATATACAGTTGGCACACACCACACACACACATATACGTCTATGTATTTATATACAGTTGGCACACACACACAAACACACATACACACACACATATATATACACATACTCACAATCATAGACACACACATACACACACAAACACACACTCAAAGATCTTAGTATATATGTGTGTGCATATACTAATCTTTATGTGCGTGTTTATGTGTGTATGTGTATGTGTTTGGTATATATGTATCACACACACAAACACATGTGTGCGTGTATATGTGCTGTGTGCGTGTGCGTGTGCGTGTCTCTACATGGAGATAAGTATATATGAGTGTACACACGCACACACTCACACACACATAGATACGTAATACATACACATAGACACACACACATAGAGATGAGTATATATATTCACAACCATATATATGTATATAGACACACACACACACACTCATATATACTAATCTCTACACATATGTGTGTGTATATATATATATATGAGTGTGTTGCATATGTGTGCGTGTGAGTGTGTGTTGGGTATACATACTCATATATATATGTGTGTGTGTTATATAAATATATAAATATATACACATAGTATTCATACTCTATATAATATATAGATTAGTATAGATAATTGTGACACACATAGATATATACTATAGGAACACACAAACACATGCATGTGTATATACTAATCTTTATGTGTGTGTGTGTATGTGTCTATAACACATACACATAGAGTTTACTATATGAGTGTGTTAGTGTGTGTGTGTATGTGTGTGAGATTATATATGTATGTGAGTATCTATACCCAATACACTCATATATACTTATCTTTATGTGTGTGTATGACACAAACACAAGGCCACACATACACACACACATATACACACACACATACACATATAATATATACATCTGTGTGTGTGTGTCTGTGAGATTATATATGTGTGACACACACATGGACTAACACACACACACACACGATACATACATACATAATTATATATATATATCTATGTGTGTGTGTGTGCTCACGTATACTTTTTTCTATATATACCCACACACGTATATGTATACATATCCATATATATATATATATATATATATATATATATATATATATATCTGTGTGTGGTGTATATATAAATATATATACACACACACACTCATATATACATACTCTCTCTATGTGTATATATGTGTGTGTGTGTGTGTGCATATGTGTATTTGTTGGGTATATCCAGACACTCTCATGCACACATATATACTTATAGTTATTTCTTTGTATACATAGTTGTGTGTATGTGTGTTTGTGGTTCATATACATACGTGGGTATACATACTCACAGTCGTATATAAATATACATGTATGTAGACCCATATGTTTTATATCTATACATGCAGATACTATATAACAAACACACACACAAATGGAGATAAGTATATATAAGTGTGCATGTGAGTGTGTGTCAAAATGAGTGTGTGTGTGTGTGTGTGTGTGTATATATATAGACGATATGTGTATATATACGGTTGTGAGTATGTTTACCCAACACACACATACACACACATAGAGATTAGTATATATGAGTGTGTGTGTGTGTGTGTGTGTTTACATTTGTGGGTGTGTATGTGCCCAACACATACACACAATCAACATAGAGATTAGTATATATGAGTCGTGTGCACACACACACAAACACACATATAGAGACACATATTACATACTCACAATCATACATACATACCACCACACACACACACACTTAAAGATTAGTATATATGAGTGTGTATATGTATGTGTATTTAGTTGTGAGTATGTGATAACACACACACAGATACACACTTAAATATACTATGTGTGTGTAGCACACACACATGGAGATATGTTTATATGTGTGTGTGTGTATGCAGGTGTGTGTGTGTGTGAGTGTATATACATGAGTCTGTGTGTGACCCAACACACATACACACTCATATGTGGTGTGTCTGTGTGTTCTATTGATATATAATTATGTGTGTGTTGGGTATACATACTCACAACCGTATATAAATATAAATATGCACACATAGATAACACATACGTATGTGTCTGTGTTCTCGCAACCGTATAGGCACACACACACATAAACACAACACAGACACACTAATATATACTTATCTTTTTGTGTATATGTGCGTGTGTCTATATATATATATAAGATTGTGAGTATGTACCCATCACACAGACGCACACACTCATATACACTAATCTATATGTATGTGTGTTTATGTCAAAATGAGTATGGTGTGTTTATGTGTGTGTGTATAAGAATATAAGTATATATTTACTTATGTATTTGCACACACACATTAATACACACACACACACACACTTATATATACATATTTATATATGTATATATGAGTGTGTGTGTGTGTGTGTTTGGTATATATACTTATGTATGTATACACAAACACACACTCAAATATACTACACATTTGTGTTATCACACACACACACTCTTACATACTCACATAGAGATATAAATAAATAAACCACACACGTATGTGTTATGTATTCATAGAGATTATTATATATTTATCTGTGTGTATGTGTATACCCAACACACACACACACACATACTAATATACTTTTCTCTAACTATATATTTATATACGATTGTGTATGTAATCCCAGCACATACACATACACACAAACTCATATATAATCTCTATGTGTGTGTGATTGTGTGTGTTGTGGTGTCAGTGTTGAGTATATGTGTTTGAGATATTATACCATTTGCATGTGTTTGTGTGTGTGTGTGGGTGTCATTATCATACATACATATATATATATATATATATATATATATATATATATATATATATATATATACTGATACTTATCTTTATATGTATATATATTTGGTTGTGAGTACATATACTGACACATACACACACACACACACACACACGCACACACGCACACACACATATACTAATCTCTATGTGTGTGTGTGTGTGTGTCTATGTGTTGGGTATACATACTCGCAACCATATATAAATATATAGACACGCACAAATACACACTATAGAGATTAATATATATGAGTGTGTACAGATGGGTGTATGTGTGTATTTATGTGTGTTGAGTATACATACTCACAATCGTATTTATATATAAACACACACACACACACAAATATACACACATATTAGTATATATATGTGTGTGTTTGTCTATATATTTATATACGATTGTGAGTATATATACCCAACACACATATACACACACACCATGCACACACACACACACACACACACAAACACACACACACACACACACACACACACACACACACACACATATATATATATATATATATACATAGTTGCAATCGCATAATTATTGGAATAAT
>JACERR010000149.1:20000-22500 GCA_016760335.1 Gastrodia elata
TGATGTACACATACACTCATACATGCATACTCACAACACGCACACACAGATATATATATACACATAGATATATATATATATATATATTTATTTATTTACATACTCACAACCATATATATATAGTCACACACAAACACACACACACACATACATAGAGAGATAAGCACACACACACACACACTATGTATATAGATATATTAGTATATATCTGAGTATGTGTGCGTGTGTATGTAGAGACACACACACATACTCACAGAGATAAGTATAAGTATCTATGAATATGTGTGTGCGTGTTTGTATTTCTATGTGTGTCTATTATATATACTAATACATATATATATAACTTATAAGTGTATGTGTGTGTGACTATATATATATATAATATATATATATACACACACAGTTATGAGTATGTAAAAAATATATATATTTGTGTGTTTGTGTTTATATATATATATATATATATATATATATATATATATATATGCATGTGTATGTATGTATGTGTGTATACTAATCTCTATGTGTACCCATAACCGTATATAATTATATAGACACCACACACGTATAGGTTATATGCATGTATATATATAAGTACACACAGACACACACATATATACTAATCTCTATGTGTGTGTGTGTGTGTGTGTGTCTTTATATACTTACTCACAATCGTATATATATGTATAGACACACACACACGCACACTCATATATAATATTATATATATATATATATAAATATATATATATATATATACTCACAACCATATATATAATATAAATATATATACACAATATATATATATATATATATATATATATATATATATATATATATATATATATACTCACACTCATATACCCAACACACAAACACATACACTCATATATACAAACACACATACACATAAATACATACACATAGAGATTAGTATATATGAGTGTGTGTAACTGTATATGAATATGTGTGTGTATGTGTGTGATAAAGATGCACACACATAGAGATAAATTCTGCATACATACTCATAACACACTCATGTATATGTTATAATTATATACATAGTCATCTCTATGGATATTAGTATATATGAGTGTATACATGTGTCACACTATATGAGTGTGTGTGTGTGTTACCCAACATGTGTGTGTTATATATATGAGACACACACACACATATAAAGATTAGTATACATACACCCAATCCATATATAAATATCTCATATATACTAATCTCTATATGTGTGATACTCATATATACCATGCACACACACACACTCACACACTCATATATACTTATCTCCATATGTGTATGTGTGTGTATATTGGGTATGCATACTTATAACCGTATATATATAAGACACTCACATAGCCAACACATACGTGAGTGTGTGTGCGTATATGTGTTGGGTATATATAATTTATATGAGTGTGTGTTGTATATACATACTCACGCACACACAGACACACAAACACACACGTATATAGATTAGTATAAATGAGTGTGTATGTTTGTGTGTGTGTGTGTAAGTGTGTGTGATGACACACACATACATATAGAGATAAGTATATGTGAGTGTGTGTGTGTGTCTATATATATATATATATACAGTTATGAGTATGTGTATACACACTCACAACAAACATAGACAAACACACAGACATAGGGATAAGTATGTATGTGAGTATGTATACCCAACACACACACACACATATTCACGTATGTGTTTGCTATGTGTGTCTTTTATATATATGATTGTGAGTATGCACAATAGTATACACGCAAACTCATACTCAACACACACACACAGGGATCACACACATACACACACACATATACTAATCTCCATACATGTGTGGTGTGTGTGTGTGTATCTATGCCTATATATATGAGTTTATGTGTGCAACACACACATACTAGAGATTAGTATATAACACGTATATGTTATATACTAATCTCTATGTGCGTGTGTCACACACACAAGCACATATTTGCTGTCACAACACATAAGTATGTGTTATCACACACATACTCAACACTTGTATCTGTGTGTGCCACACACTCATATATACTTATGTCTATGTGTGTGTTTTTGTATGTGTGTACACAAACACTCACACTCATATATGTCAATATATTTATATACGATTGGCACAAACACACACATACACAGACACTCAAATATGTCTATGTATTTATATATAGTTGGCGCACACACACACACACACACATACACACACACACACACACACACACACACACATACACACACACACACACACACACACACACACACACACATATATATATATATATATATATATATATATATATATATATATATATATATACTCACAAATGTAGACACACACATACACACCCAAATACACACACTCAAAGATACTAATATATATGAGTGTGTGTATGTGTGTATACTAATCTCTATGTGTGTGTTTATATGTGTGCATGTGTGTGTGCGTGTTGGGTATATATATGTATC
>JACERR010000149.1:30000-50000 GCA_016760335.1 Gastrodia elata
AATATAACATTGTGAGTATGTTTATATATAGACATTAATTTATATACAGTTGCAAGTATGTATATACCCAGCTGTATGCATTTATATATATAAATATGTGTCTATATATACACAACCGTATATATATATATATAGACACACAACCATATATAAATATATATACTCACACACATGTGTGTGTCTCTATATATATATATATATATATATATATATATTTGTGTGTGTGTATATATATATATTTATATATGGTTGTATGTCTATATATATATATATATATATATATATATATATATATAGGTTATGAGTATGTGTATATATATGGTTGTGTGTTTATATAGACAAATATTTATATATATAAACACATACGATTAGGTATAGATACACAATTGTTTATAAATATGTGTAAATATATTTATACGGTTGTGAGTATATATACCCAAACATACACGTAGATACACTAATATATTTATATCGTTGTAACTATGTATAGAGATTAGTATATATGAGTGTGTATGTGTGTGTGTGAATATTAGGTATATGTATCTGTGTGTGTGTGATAACACATATGTCTGTGTGTCTATATATTTATATACGTGTGTGTGTGTCTATGTGCATGTGTTGGGTATATATGCACTTATCATTATTTATGTGCATGTATAGATATAACACATATGTGTGTGTGTTTATGTGTGTGTGTGTGTGTGTGTGTATGTGCGTGTTTTAGGTATATATGCACTTATCATTATCTATGTGCATATATAGATATAACACATATGCGTGTGTGTTTATGTGTGTGTGTGTGTCTATATATATATACTCTTACTTATCTCCATATATATACATATACACACACACATGGAGATAAGTATACATGAGTGTGTGTCTGTATGCATCTATATATATAGGCACATACAAACACACACACACACTCATATATATATAGGCAGATATAGACATACTCACACTCATATATACATACTCATAACTATATATAAATATATAAATAGGCATATATATAGTTATGAGTATATATATATATATATATATATATATATATATATATATATATAGGCACACACACACACATATATAAACACCCATATAGACTAATCTCTATATAGACTGTATGCTAATCTATATATTATCTATATACATGTATGTAGACGCACACACACACACACGCAATCATATCTGTATATGTGTGTGTGTGTGTCTATATATTTATATACAGTGTGAATTTGTATACAGACATGTATACTTAACACACACATATATATATTTATATAAGTTTGTTATTTACTTAAGACACACAAATACACATGTGTATACATGTATGTTTGTGTGTGAGTGTTTGTGTGTGTGTGTGTGTGTGTGTTTGTGTGAATATGTGTGTGTTTGTGTGTGTGTGTGTGTATTAGGTAAATATATCTGTGTGTGTGTATTGGGTATATATATCTGTGTGTGTGTGTGTATTGGGTATATATATCTGTGTGTGTGTGTAATGGGTATATATATCTCTGTGTGTGTGTGTATTGGGTATATACTCAATATACACATACACACATTCATATATTTTTGTGGTATGTATAGAGATTAGTATATATGAATGTGTGTGTGTGTGTATATTGGGTATATATATCTATGTTTGTGTGATAACGCATAAGTTTGTGTGTCTATATATTTATATACATATGTGTGTGTTGGGTATATATACACTTATCATTATCTGTGTGCATGTATAGATATAACACATATATGTGTGTATTTATGTGTGTGCATGTTTATATATATGTATATACTTTTACTTATCTCCATATATATGTATATAAACACATACATGGAGATAAGTATATATGAGTGTGTGTCTGTATGCATTTATATATATAGGCAAATACAGACACACACACACTCATATATATATAGGCAAACATAGACATAATCACACTCGTATATACATACTCACAACTATATATAAATATATAAATAAATATATATATAGTTATGAGTATATATATATATATATATATAGGCACACACACACACATACACAGACACCCATATATACTAATCTCTATATAGACCGTATGCTAATCTATATATTATCTATATGCATGTATATAGACGCACACACACACATACAATCATATCTATGTATGTGTGTGTGTGTGTGTGTGTTTATATATTTATATACAGTTGTGAGTATGTATACAAAAACATGTATACTTAACACCATATATATATTTATATAGGGTTGTTATATACTTAAGACACACAAATACATATATGTGTATATATGTATATTTGTGTGTGAGTGTTTGTGTATGAGTGTGTGTGTGTGTGTTTGGGTGTGTGTGTGTATGTTAGGTATATGTGTGTGTGATGAGTCTGTATACCTAACACACACACACACACTTAGAGATACTCATATATCTTCATGTGTGTTCCTGTGTGTGTGTGTGTGTGTGTTGGGTATACATACTCACACACACTCATATACATGCGTGTGTCTATATATTTATATATACTAATCTCCATGCGTGTGTGTGCGTGTGTTGGGTATACATATATGTGTGTGTGTGTGTGTGTGTGTGGTGTGTGTGTGGTGTGTGTGTGTGTTAGATATACTTACACATAGAGATAAGTATATATGAGTGTGTGTGTTGGGTCACACACACATATATACTAATCTTTATGTGTGTGTCTTTGTGTGTTGCATGTATATCCCAACACACACATACACATACACACACTCTCATATATAGACAAGAGGCACACACACACAAACACATGCACACATAGACAAACACGCGAACACAAATATTAGTGTATATGTGAGTATGTATACCTAAGCACACACACACATGTGTGTCTCTACATACATGCATATACACACATTTAGAGATTAGTAAATATGAGTGTGTGTGTGTGTGTATGTGTGTGTGTGTGTCTATATTCATTTGTCTGTGTGTGCGTTTATGAACATGTATGTGTCTCTACATAGAGATACATACATAATATCATATATACCCAACACACGCATAAATACGCACATACACACAAATAAACATGATGTGTGTGAGTATATATACTCAATACACACACACACAGAGATTTATATATATACAAATGTGTGATACATATATATACATTAATGTGTGTATTTGTGTGTGTATGTATATACACACACGCACACACACATAAGACATATATACTAATATTTATGTGTGGTGATTAGTATATATATATATTTAAATGGTGTGTGTGTGGCACACCCACATACGCACTCACACACACACACATGCACAAACACACACTCATACACACACACAATCATAAATACTAATACACACACACACACACAAAATACACCCAGCACAAACACTCATATACATTGGGTATACATACTCATATATATGTGTGTGTATTATGATTGTGAGTACGTATACCCAACACACACACACACATAGAGTTTAGTATACCCTATACTCATACACTCATATATACTTATCTCTATGTGTGCGTGTGTGTCAGTGTGTGCATATGTGTGTGTGTGTGTTGGTATGTATACCCAACACACACACACATACAAACACACACACTCATGAGTATCTTACAACTACACACACAATATATATATATATATATATATATATATGAGTGTGTGAGTGTGTGTGAATGTGTTTTGGGTATCCTCACACACAATTGGGTATACATACTCATGTGTGTGCGTGTCTGTAAATTTATATTCATAACTATATATATATGAAGACACACACACACACAGATATATAGCACATACATGACTATGTATATATATATATAGATGTGTGTGTATATAAATATATTGACACACACACACATAAAGATTAGTATATATGAGTGTGTGTGTGTGTGTGCTAGGTATTCATACTTACAACCATATATAAATATAGATTATCTTATATGAATGGGTGTCCATATATTTATATATGATTCTGAGTATGTATACGCGAACACACACACACACACACACATACATACACATAGAGATTAATATATATTTATATATGGATGTGAGTAGTATATACGAGTGTGTGTGTATTGTGCCATGTGTGTGAGTATGTATACCAAACATAGACACACCCACACACACACACACACACACTCATATATATATTAATTTCTATATATTTATATATAATCTCTATATGTGAGTATGTATATATTCACACATAGATATTAGTATAAAAACACATGTATATACTCACACCGTATGTGATACACACTCATATATACTAATCTCTATGTGTGTGTGTGTGTGTCTATATATAGTATGTGTGTGTGTATAATACGCACATAAAGATTAGTATATATATGTATGAGTGTATGTGTATGTGTTGTGAATATGTATACCCAACACAAACACATACACAACACACACACATACCCAATACACAAATCATATATATGTGTATAACACAAATGTGTGTATGTCTATATAAATATATATATATGAGAGTGTGTGTGTGCTGTGAGTATGTATACCCAACACAACTATATACATACACACATAGTATACATACTTGCATGTGTATGTGTGTGCATAACACACACATAAATGTACACACATAGAGATTAGTATACTTATATGTGTGTGTGTGTGTGTGTTGTGAGTATGTATACCCAACACACACATACAATTACAAATACACACATGGAGACATACACTATATGATTGTGAGTATATATATATCCAACATACACATACACACACCCACACACTCATATGGAGATAAGTATGTATACCCAATATACAAATATGCACATATAGAGATTAGTATATATAAGTGTGTGTGTGTGTGGCTATTTGTGTGTGTATGTGTGATACACATATATATACTAATCTCTATGTGTATGTGAGTATTGGGCATACAAGTATATATGATGTGCACACATTTATGTGTGTATGTATGTGTGTGTGTGTTATCACACACACACATATCTCTATGTGTGTGTGTGTACTCATATATACTAATATATAGACACTATGTATAAGTATGTATACACAAAATACACAACACATGTACAATATATATATAATGACACCCAAACACACACGCACACATGTTGTGTGATAAGACACACATTTGTGTGTCTAGTATATGTGTGTGTGCATGTGATAAGCATATATGTTTGTTGGGTATATATACCCATAATCATATATGTGTGTGTGTGTGTGTGTTGAGTATAGATACGTAACACACGCATACGCACATAGAGATTAGTATATATATATACTTTTAACACATATGTATGTGTGTGTGTTGGGCATACATACTCACACAAAGATTAATATATATGAGTGTGTGTGTGTGTTGGGTATTCATACTCACACATATGTACTAATGTGTGTGTGTGTCACACACACACATACACACATTTATATATGTCTCTACATGCATGCACATACATATGTATATATAAATACATACACACATAGAGATTAGTACATATGAGTGTGCATGTGTGTGTGTGTGTGTTTGTGTGTGTGTGTGTTGGGTATACATATATAAATAGATAAATACACACACACACACACAAACACACACACACACATATGTGTGTGTCTATATAATTATATATACAGTTGTGAGCATGCATACCCAACACACAGACACACATACTCACAACCGTATATAAATGAATAAACAAATACACACACACACACACACACACACACACACACATACCCATACTCACAACTGTATATAAATGAATAGACAAATACACACATACACACACACCCACATACTCACAATCGTATATAAATGAATAAACAAATACACACACACACACACACACACATATATATATATATATATATATATATAATCTCTCTATGACACACACTTACATGTGTATACAGACACACACTCATATATACCAAACACATACATATGTGCGTGTGATAACAAATATGTGTGTGTATTTATACACGTATGTGTTATCACACATGCACACATATATTCATATATATATATATATATATATATATATATATATATATATATATATATATATATATTTATAAGGATGTGTATAGACACACACACACACACACACACATACACATACACACTCATATATATACACTCACACACATACAAAAATGCACACATATGGAGATTAGTAAATATGAGTGTGCATGTGTGTGTGTGTTTGTGTGTGTATATATTTGCGTGTGTGTGTGTTTGGTATACATATATAGATAGATAAATATACGGATACAGCCACACACATGTGTGTGTCTATAGAATTATATACAGTTGTGAGCATGTATACCCAACTCACAGACACATACACACACATACTCACAACCGTATATAAGTAAATAAACAAATATGTACACGCACACACACACACACACATATATATATATTTATACATGTATGTGTTATCACATACACATGTACTCATATATATATATATATATATATATATATATATATATATAAGAATATGTACAGACACACACACACACACAGACACAGACACATACACACAAATATATACACACTCATATATACACACTCATATATACTAATCGTATATAAGTGGGTATATATGCTCATAATCGTATATAAATATATAGATGCACACATGTTTATGTGCACACACACAAACACACACACATAGAGATTAGTATATGTGTGTGTCTGTGTGTGTGTGTGTGTGTTTATTTGTCTATACACACACACACATAGAGATTAGTATGTATACACACACATACTCATATATACTTGTGACACATACATACTCATATATATATATATATAGGCACACATAGACACTTATATATACTAATCTCTATTTCTATATATATATACTTATCCCCATGTTTATGTGTTTGTATATATATAAATATAAAAACATATGTGTGTGTGTGTGTGTCTACTAATCTCTCTTTGTGTGTGTGTGTGTGTGTGTATCTACTAATCTTTCTTTGTGTGTGTGTGTGTGTGTGTGTCGCACACACACACTTTTATACTAATCTCCATGTATGTGTGCGTGTGATATATATACATATATATACCAACACAAATATACACACACTCATATATACTTATTTATATATATTAGGTATATACTCATATATAGAGATTATGTGTATGAGACATACACACACACATACACAAATATATATACATAGAGATAACATACATTCATATATACTAATCTCTATGTGTATGTATTTATGTGTGTGTGTGTATTTATATATATCTATATATATAAGTGTGTGTTATCTCTATATGTGTGTGTTTGTGTGTGTGTGTGTGAGTGTGCGTCTCACACATATAATCTCTATATATGAGTGTGTTTGTGTGTGTTCAAACACACACTCATATACGATTATGAGTATGTATACCCAACACACAAACACGCACACACACACACACACATACACACAAACACACACACAAAACACACACACACACACACACACACAGATATATATATATATATGATGCGAGTGTGTGTTTTTATATATATACTAATCTATATGTGTGTATGTGTGTGGGTGTGTGTCTATATATATATAAGCACACACACAAATACACAGTCTCACACACAGAGATTATATAGACACACACATAGTGATAAGTATACCCAACACACACACATATGGAGATAAGTATATATGAGTGCGGGTGACTGTAACACTCATATATATGTGTTGTGTGTGTGTGTGTGCGCGCGCGTCTGTATATATACAGTTATGAGTATGTATACCCATGTATATAGGTTTGTGTGTGTGTGTGCACACATACATGCTTACTCACAGACACAAACACACACATAAATACACACACATAGAGACAAGTATATGTGAGTATGTGTGAGTGTGTGTGTATTGTATATGTGAGTGAGTATGTATGTGTACACACATACACACACATGCACTCAGTTGTGTGTATGTATACCCAACACACACATACGCACACCAACACACACACACACACACACCCTCACACACAAACTCATATATACTCATTTCTATTTGTGTGCCATATATAAATATATAGACACACCTATATATATGTGTGTGTGTCTATATGTGTGTGCATATATGCATTAGGTATTCATACTCATAATCATATATAAATATGTAGACATATATATATATATATGTGTTATATAATCATATACATGCCTTATGTATTTATCTGTGTGTGTGTGATAACACGTACGTGTGTATGTCTACATACATATATATTTTTGTATATATAAATATACAGTTGTGAGTGTGTATACCTAACACACATAGACACATGTGTTATACACACACACACACCACACATAGAGATTAGTATATATATATATATATATGTGTGTGTGTGTATGTATATATTGACAATACATATAATATATAAGTATACATGCAGTGTGTGTGTGTGTCTCTATATATGAGTGTGTGTGTTTGTGTGTCACACACACATAAGCTCTATATATTGGGTATACACACTCATATATAGAGATTATGTCTGCGTATATGTGTGTATGAGTGTGTGTGCGTGTGTTACACTCATAGACACACATATACTATATACGAGTGTGTATATATATCTCTGTGTGTGTGTGTCTGAGTATGTATCCCCAACACACACATACACACACACACACTCATATATATTTATCTCAATATATGTGTGTGTCTGTGTGTGTGAGTATGTATATATACAGTGTGTGTGTGTCTGTGTGTGTGAGTATGTATATATACGGTGTGTGTGTGCGTGTGTGTTTATATGTGTGTGTGTGTCACACATATAAATATATAGAAACACACTCCACACACTCATATGTACTTATCTCTATGTATGTAGAGATGTGTGTGTGTCTGTGGGTATGCATAGGTGGGTGAGTGTATATTGGACTGTGTGTGTTTGTTTATAACAAACAGTTTATAACAAACACAGACACACACACTTATTTCGTTGTGTGTATGTGTTGGATATACACACACACATAAGTATATATGAATAAGTGTTTATGTGAGTGTGTGTGGGTGTGTGTGTATTTGTTAAAGACACACACATACATACACACACACACACACACACACATATACTAATTTCTATGCATGTGTGTGTGTATATATATCTATGTGTGTACTATGACACATATGTGTGTATCTATACATACTCATATATATATATATATACACACACAAACTCATATATACTAACCTCTATTTGTCTGCCATATATAAATATATAGACACACTTATATATATTACACTTTTACTTATCATTATGTGTATATAATCATAAAGATTAGTATATATATATACTGACAATCGTATATGCAACACACACACACATGCACACCCCAAATACACACACGCACACACGTACATATATATAAATACGTACGATATGTGCGTGTGTGTCTATACGGTTGTGTGTGTTTGTTGGTATACATACTCAACTGTAATATACACACACATTGTGTGTGTGTATGTATATATATATATATATATATATGGTTATGTGTGTGTCTATACGGTTGTGTGTGTTTGTTGGGTATACATACTCACAACCGTAATATACACACACATATAACTGTATACACACACACACACACACACGCACACGCACACGCACACACACTCAAATATATACATACTTATATATATATATATATATATATATATATATATATGTTATGAGTATGTATACACATCCATATCTCCATGTATGTGTGAGATTAGTATATGTATATGTGTGTGTGCGTGTGCGAGATTAGTATATATGTGTGTGTGTGTGTGTGTGTGTGTGTCTTTGTGTGTGTGTGTGTATATACTGTCTGATTATATAAATATATATACACACATAGACATTAGTATATATGAGTGTGTGTGTGTGTGTCTATGTGTGTGTTTGTGCATATACTGTGTGATTATATAAATATATATACACACATACATAAACACACGCCAATAGAGATTAGTATACATGAGTGTGTGTGTGGTGTGTGTGTGTGTATATATTTATGTGTTGGGTATACATACTCACTCACACCATATACCCAGTACACCATACATACGCTCATATTCACTAATCTATATGTGTGTGTTCTATCATATATACTTATCTCTATGTGTGTGTTTCTACACATATAGATATATGTCTATATATACTAATCTCACACACTCATATATATATATATATATATATATATATATATATATATATATATATATATATGTGTGGTTGTGAGTATGTCTACCAGCACATGAGTGTGTGTGTGTTTGTGTGTGTATACAGTTATGAGTATGTATACCCAACACACACACTCATATATACTTTTCTCTATGTGTGTGTGTGTGTGTTTGTGGTGTGTTATAAATATATATATGCCTATGTTTATACATTGACACATACAGACATGTTATATACATGTATTCACATGTGTGTGTGTGTGTTGGATATACGTACTCACACTCACGTATATGTTATCACACACACATAGATATATATAGAGACACACACACATGTTATATATATGTATACATATGTGTGTGTGTGTGTTAGGTATACATACTCACACACATGGCACAACACACACTCACATACACACTCACATGGGTGTGTGTGTTGGGTATACATACTTAGGTATATATACACACATTCATATATGGACACATACACACACACACACAAATATAACATACGCACACACACATAGAAATTTGCTTATATGAGTGTGTGTGTGTGTGTGTGTGTGTGTGTGTGTATGTGTGTGTGATATAGGTACACATAGATAAAGAGATAAGTATACATGTATACCTCACACACACACACACGCACTCATATAAACTTATCTTTATGTGTGTGTGTGTGTGTTATATACATTTATATTTATCTATATGTCTATGCGTGCCTATATAACACACACACACATACTCAAATATACTAATCTCTATATGTGCATGTTTGTGTGTGTGTGTGATCCATATATATATATATATATACTCACACTCATATACCAACACATATACACACATACACAAACACATACACATCGAGATTAGTATATATGAGTGTATGTAAATATATATGAATATGTGTGTGTGTGTGATAAAATATACACACACATAGAGATAAATTGAGTATACATACCCATAACAAACTCATGTATATGTAATGAGCATATATACAAAGTCATCACTATAGATATAAGTATATATGAGTGTGTGCGTGTCACACTATATGAGTGTGTGTGTGTTGTGGCACGTGTGTGTGTTTTACCCAACATGTGTGTGCGATATATATGAGACACATACACACACACATAAAGATTAGTATACATACACCCAATCTATATACTAATCTCTCATATATACTAATCTCTATGTGTGTGTATTTGTGTGTGTGATACTCATGTATACAATGCACACACACACACACACACACACACACACACACACTCATATATACTTATCTCAATATGTGTGTGTGTGTGTGTGTGTGTATTGGGTATACATACTCACAACCGTATATATATAAGACGCACATATAGCCAACACATATGTGAGTGTGTGTATGTGTGTGTGTGTTGGGTATACAAAATTTATAAGAGTGTGTGTTGTATATACATACTCATATACACACACACATAAACACACATGTAAATAGATTAGTATAAATGAGTGAGTATGTTTGTGTGTGTGTGTGTGTGTGTGTGTGATGACACACACACACATATATAGATAAGTATATATGAGTGTATGTGTGTGTGTGTTGTGAATATGTATGGAGATACTCATAATATTATATATATATAGACACACACACACTCACACATACAAACACTCATATATACTAATCTTTATGTGTGTGTGTTTGTGTGAGTATGTCTTTATATTTATACAGTTATGAGTATGTGTATACACACTCACAACAAACATAGATATACACAGGGATAAGTATGTATGTGAGTAAGTATACACAACACACACACATTCATGTATGTGTTGGCTATGTGTGTGTCTTATATATATACAATTGTGAGTATGCATACCCAATACACACACACACATGTGTGTCTATATCACACACACCCAAACTCATACACAACACACACATATACTAATCTCTATACGTGTGTGGTGTGTGTGTGTGTATCTGTGCCTGTATATATGAGTTTGTGTGTGCGACGCACACATACTATAGATTAGTATATACCACGTATATGTTATATACTAATCTCTATATGTGTGTGTCACACAGACAAACACATATGTGTTATCACAACACATAGGTATGTGTTATCACACACATACTCAACAAATGTGTCTGTGTGGGCCATACACTCATATATACTTATATCTATGTGTGTATTTGTATGTGTGCACACAAATACACACACACACACACACTCATATATGTTAATATAGTTATATATGATTGGCACACACACACACACACTCACTCAAATAAGTCTATGTATTTATATACAGTTGGCGCGCGCACACACACACGCAAACATATATATATACTCATGACTGTAGACACACATACACACACTCAAAGATATTAGTATATATGAGTGTGTGTGTGTGTGCGTGTATACTAATATCTATGTGTGTATTTATGTGTGTGTTGGGTATATATATATATGTATCACACACACAAACACATGTGCATGTGTTTTGTGGGTGTGCGTGTCTCTACATGGAGATAAGTATATATGAGTGTACACATACACAAATATACCTAATATATACTGATACACAAATACACACATAGAGATGGGTATACATATTCACAACCGTATATATATATAGACACACACAAACACACACACATAGAGATTAATTTTTATGTATAACTAATACACACACTACACACACACCCACACACACACTCATATATGTATGTGTGTGAGTGTGTGTTGGGTATACATACTCATATATATGTGTGTTTTATAAAACTAAATAGATGTACACACATGATATTCATACTATATATATATTAATATATATGATTATCACACACAGACATATACATGTGTATATACTAGTCTCTATGTGTGTGTATGTGTCTATAACACAAACATATAGAGATTACTATATATGAGTGTGTTAGTGTGTGTGTGTGTGTGTGTGTGTGCGTGAGATTATATATGTATGTGAGTTTCTATACCCAACACACTCATATATACTTATCTCTATATATGTGTATGACACACACAAGGACACACCAGGACACACACACACACACACACACACACATATATATATATATCTGTGTGTGGGTGTCAGATTATTTATGTGTGTGAGTATATATATCCAACACACTCATATATACTTATCTCTATATATGTGTGTGACAGACACACATACACACACAATTACATACACATATAGATTAGTATTTATGAGTGTGTATGTGTGTGTGTGTGTCTATATATTTATATATGGTTGTGTGTACACACATACAGACACGCAAACACTCATATATACATATCTCCTATGTGTATGTCTATATACTATTCTTTATATGTGTATTTATATGAGAGTGTGTGTGGGTTTGGGCATACACACTCATATATACTAATTTTTATATAATATTATAATTGTGAGTATATGTACCCAATAAATACCAATCTTTATTTGTATGTGTTTGTGAGTGTGTGTGTCTGTGTTGAGTATACATACGTGTATATGCATATGTATATATATATATACGGTTGTGAGTAAGTAAACACAATATACACACACACACTCATATGTACAAATTTCTACATATATGTGTGTGTCTATATATATGAGTGTGCTGTATATGCGTGTGCGTGTGTGTGTCTGTGTCTGTGTGTATATATAGCATACATACTCATATTTATGTGTGTATGTTATATGAATATATAGATATAGACAAATAAAATACCTATTATATATATATATATATATATATATATATATATATATATACATATATATATCCACACATATAGATATTAGTATATATGATTGTCACAAACACAGATATATACTATAGGCACATACAGACACACTCATGTATACTAATCTCTATGTGTATGCGTGTGTGTATTGCCCAACACTATAAAAATATGACACACACATAGATAAATAAATATATATATATATATATATATATATATATATATATATATATACCTGTGTGTGTGTGTGTTTCTTTATGTGTAATACACTCATATATACTTATCTCTATTAGTGTGAGTATCTATACACACACACACACTCTAAGTCATAACACATACATAAAGATTGTGTATACACTCTATATATATATATATATATATATATGTGTGTGTGTGTGTGTGTGTGTGTGTGTGTGTGTGTGTGTGTGTGTGTGTGTGTGTGTTTGGGTGTGCATATGTGTGTGTGTGAGTGTGTGTGTTGCATATACGATTATCAATATATATATATATATATACTAATCTTTATGCATATATACACATAGTGATAAGTAAAAGTGTAATATATATTGGTGTGTCTATATATTTATATATTGCACACACATAAAGATTAGTATATATAAGTGTGTGTGTGTTTGTGTGTATATATATATATACCCACTCATATATATAAATATATGAGTATACATACACACACATATGTTTTATCACACACACATAGATATATATACATACACACACACATGAAAATTAGAATATGTGTATGCATGTGTGTGTGTGTCTTTAACAAATACACACACAGACACACACTCACACAAACACATACTCATATATACTTATGTGTTTGTGTGTATATATCGTTCACACACACATATTGAGATAAATATATTTGTGTGTGTGTGTGGGTGTGTGTATTGGAGATGCATACTCAGACACACACACACACACATATATACACACACTCATATACACTATGTGTGTGTCTATGAGTGTAACACACGCACACAGACACTCATACACACACATATACGCAGACATAATCTCTATATATGAGTATGTATACCCAATATATAGAGCTTATGTGTGTGTGACACACAAACATGTACACTTATATATAGACACTCACACACACTCTCCATATATACTTATATACTTATATATATGTGTGTGTGTGTGTGTGTTTGTGTGAGTATGTATACCTAACACACACACAGACACACTCATATATATATATATATGTATATATATATATGTATATATATATATATATATATATATATATGTGTGTGTGTGTGTGTGTGTGTGTACGATAACACATACATGTATAAAGTACAATCTATGAGTGTGTGTGTGTATTATATATATATCTATATGTTTGTCTTTATGTGTGTGTGTGTATAGACATGGAGATAAGTATATATGAGAGTGTGTGCGTGTTTGTGTGTATCTGATTGATATGTATATATATATATATATAACACACACACACACACTCATACATACTCTCATATATACTTATCTCTATGAGTATACATACTCATAACCATTTATGTGAGTATGTGTGTGTGTATATTGAGAGACACACACACACATACACACACTTATACTTATCTCTATGTGTGTGTGTGTGTGTGTCTCTCTATATACACACAAATACACACTCATATACAGAGTTGTGAGTATGTATACTCATACAGAAAAGTTTATATGAGTATGTGTGAGTGTGTTTGTGTGTTATAAATATAGACATGTCACTCATATATATACACACACAAATATACTCATATAGGCTTATCTCCATGTGTGTATATGTGTGTTAGACACACACACACAAACATAAATACAGATACATAGACATTAGTATATATTAGTGTGTGTGTTTGTGTGCCTGCCTCTACACAAACATAACACGCACATAAATATGTGTTGGATATACATACTCACAACCGTATACAAATATATAGACACACAGACATACAAACATATACATAGAGATTAGTATATATGAGTGTATCCATGTGTGTGTTGGGCATACATACATATATAAAAATATAATGCACATATAGACATGTATATAGGCACAGACAGACACTGTGTGTGTGTGTGTGTGTATGAGTATGTATATCGAACACGGTGTGTATGTGTATGTTAGCTATACATACTCAAAACACACACACACACATAGAGATTAGTATGTATACTCAACACACACGTGTGTGTGTGTGTGCATATACTCACACTTATATATACATGTAAAATTATGCATATATGAGTGTGTGTGTGTGTGTATATATATATATGATTGTAAGTATATATACTCAAGTATATAACTAATCTCTATGTGTGTGTGTGTCTCAATATTGTGTGTGTGTGTTGAGTATACACACCCACACACACATGGATGTGTATACATACTCACAACATATGTGTTATATAGACACAATAGTGTGTGAGTGTGTGTGTGTGTCAATATAACACATACATTGTGACACACATATTTATATATATATATATATATATATATATATATATATATATATATATATATATTATATATATATATATATATATGTCGGGAATATATACTCGCACTTATATAACATGTGTGAGTGTGTGTTTGTGTGTGTAAGTATACACACACAGATACACACACACACACAGACATACACATAGAGATATATATGTATGTGTGTGTGTCTATATATACAGATATATGGTATGTGTGTGTGCGTGTCACACACACATTGAGATAAGTATATATGACTGTGTATGTGTGTGTGTGCGCTAGAGTTTTTGTGTATAAGCACACTCATTTAAACTAATCACAATATATATGTATGTGTGTGTGCGTGTGCGTCTATGTGTTGGGTATACACGCACACTCACACACACACACTCATATACTAATCTCTACACAAATGTGTGTATGTCTATATATATGAGTATGTTGTATACGTGAGTGTGTGTGTGTGTATTGGGTATACATATTCTTATATATGTGGGTGTGTTATATAAATATATAGATATAGACACATGGTATAAACACACTAAATATAAATATATATATGTATTTTTTTTTCCCTTTTAAATATATCTATATATTAGTGATTGTCACACACATAGATATATATTATAGGCACCCACAGACAAATGCATGTGTATATACTAATCCCTATGTGTGTCTGTGTATGTGTCTATAACACACACATAGGGATTAGTATATATGAGTATGTGAGTGTGTGTGTGTGTGAGAGAGATTATATATGTGTGTATATATACCCAACACACTCATATATACTTATCTTTATGTGTTCTTGACACACACACACACATACACACACACACAGATATATATATATATATATATATATATATATATATATATATATATACATATATCTCTATGTGTGTCTGTGTGTGAGTGATTGTATATGTTTGTGATTATGTATACCCAACACACTCATATATACTTATCTCTATATGTATGTGCAACACACACACATGGATACATAATACATACTCATAGATAAACACACATAGAGATGGGTATACATATTTACAATCGTATATATATATAGACATACACACAATTACACACACACATATAGATTAGTATATATGAGTATGTGTGTGTATGTGCATGTATGTGGGTTTGTCTTTATATTTATATATGGCTGTGAGTACACATATGCAGACACACACACTCATATATACTTATCTCCATGTGTGCATGTCTATATACTAATCTATATATGTGTGTTTATATGAGTGTGTGTGTGGGTTTGGGCATACGTGTGTGAGATAATATATGATAATGAGTATATATACCCTATATATATTAATCTCTATGTGTGTGTGTTTGTGAGTGTGTGTATGTGTTGAGTATACATATGTGTGTGTGTGCGTGTGTATATATATATATATATACGGTTGTGTAAACTCAATACACACACATACACACTCATATATACTAATTTTTACATATGTGTATGTGTCTATATATATGAGTGTGTTGTATATGTGTGTGTGGGTGTGTGTCAGTGTGTGTGTGTGTTGGGTATACATACTCATATATATGTGTGTGTGTTATATAAATATATAAATGTAGACACATAGGATAATACATACTATATTTATATATATATATAGAGTATGTATTCTATGTGTCTACATTTATATATATATATATATATGGTTGGCACAAACACAGATTTATACTATAGGCACACACAGACATACACTCATGTATACTAATCTGTATGTGTGTGCGTGTGTGTGTTTCCCAACACTATAAATATATGACACACACACACACACACACACACACACATATATATATATATATATATATATATATATATATATAAATATATGGATGTGTGTGGGTTCTCTATATGTGTGTTTTTGTCTAGATAACACATATGTGTGTGTGAATATTCATACTCACAACTATATATAAATATATAGACACACGCACACACACTCATAAAGAAAAGTATATATGAGTTTTTGTGTATAAGCACACTCATATAAACTAATCTCGATATATGTGTGTGTGTGCATGTGTGTTAGGTCTACACACACACGCGCACCCCCCCACACACACACTCATATATAATAATCTCTACACATGTGTGTGTGTGTGTGCATGTGTATTTATATGTATGAGTGTGTTGTATACGTGTGTGAGTGAGTGTGTGTGTGTGTGTGTGTGTGTGTGTGTGTTGGGTATACATACTCATATATATATATGTGTGTGTGTGTGTGTGTGTGTGTGTATCCATGTGTGTGTGTCACACACAAATAGAGATAAGTATATATGAGTGTGTTAGGTATACATACTCATAGAAATATATAATCTCTCACACATACATGCATATATATATATGTGTGTGTGTGTGTGTGTGTGTGTGTGTGTGTGTGTGTGTGTGTGTGTGAGTGTGTATACCCAAAACATACACAATACATAAAGATACAATACACACACACATATATATATATATATATATGTGTGTGTGTATGCCTATAATACACACTGATATATACACTTACACACACACACACTCATATATGCATACTCTCTCTATGTGTGTGCGTGTGTACGTGTATGTGCGTATCTGTTAGGTATATACACATATTCACATACACAAATATATACTTATACTTATCTTTATGTATACATAATTATGTGTGTGTGTGTGTTTGTGTTGGGTATATATACTCATAACCGTATATAAATATACATGTATGTAGACCCATATGTGTTATATCTATATATGCACATACTATTTAACACACACACAAATGTAGAAAAGTATATATGAGTGTGGCTGTGTGTGTGTGTCACAAACGTACACACATTCACAACACACACATAGAGAGACACATACTCTCAACCGTACACTCACACATATGTGTGTGTGTGTGAGTGTATATATATGAGTGTGTGTGTGACCCAACACACACACACACCCATATGTGATGTGTGTGTGTGTACTATTTATATATGGCTATGTGTGTGTTGGGTATCCATACTCACAACCGTATATAAATATATACACACACACACATAAATAATACATATGTATGTGTGTGTTCTCACAACCGTATAGATACACATACACACATAAACACAACACACGGACACACTCATATATACCTATCTCTATATTTATATATATCCAACCCACAAACACACAAACACACACACATATATACATGTCTATATATATATATATATATATATATATAGGCACACACACACACACACACACATAAGGATTAGTATATATATGAGTGTTTGTGCATGTGTATGCATGTATGTGTGTTTATGTGTTTATGTGTTTGTGTGTCTATATGTGTTATATATAGGCACACACACACTCATATATACTTATCTCCTATGTGTTTGTCTATATACTAATCTTTATATGAGTATTTATATGAGTGTGTGTGTGGGTTTGGGCATACACACTCATATATACTAATTTCTATATGATATTATAGTTGTGAGTATGTATACCCAATATATATCAATCTTTATTTGTGTCTGTTTGTGA
>JACERR010000149.1:60000-65000 GCA_016760335.1 Gastrodia elata
TATATATACTAATCTCTATGTGTGTGTGTGTGTGTCTATATAGGTACTCACATAGAGATATATTAATCTGTATATATGTGCGTGAGTACATATACTCAACACATTATATATAATTGTGAGTATGTATACCCAGCACATACATACATAAAGATTAGTACATATGAGTGTGTGTGTGTGTGTAAACCCATTAATATATATGAGTGTATGTATGTGTTATACGTGTGTGTCTATATATCTATGTATTAGTGTGTGTGTATTAGCGTGTGTGTCTATATATTTACATGTGTGTGTGTGTGTGCAATGGGTATACACACCACACACACACACACAATCACACACACTCACACACACACACACATAAATATACACACATACACACATACACACACACACACACGCGCGCGCGCACACACACATACTCATATATACTAATGGGTATACACTCTTTGCGTATATACATAGTTGTGTGTGTTTATATGTGTATTGGGTATACACACACATAGAGATAAGTACACACAAATATATATACTTGTGATGTGTTTGTGTGTGTGTGGTGTGTTGGCTATACATACTCACACACACACACATACTCATATATACTAATCTCTATATATCTGTATTTGTCTATGTGTATGTATGTATATATAAATTAATAAACATAAAGAGATTTGGGTATGTGTGGGTTGGTGTGTGTGTGTGTGTGTGTGTGTTTGTTTGTGCATGTGTGTGTGTGTACACACACTCACTCAAATATATGTGTGTTTGGGTATATATGAGTACATATGAGTGTGTGTGTGTGTGTATGTGTCCATATATAGACATACATATATACATATGTGTGTCTAAATATAGACACACACACACACATATGTTATATATATGTATCTACTAATATTTATGAGTATGTGTATGTGTGAGTGACATACAGATGTGTGTCTATATATGAACACACACTCATATATACTAATATATTTATATATACGATGTGTGTGTGTGAATATATATATCGTGTATTTATAGAGACACAAATCATATATATTTATATACACAGATATATATAAATATATAAATACACATATAGAGATTCGTATATATAAATGAGTGTACAGATGGCTATATGTGTGTGTCTGTGTGTGTTGAGTCTACATACTCACAATTGTATATAAATATATAAACACACACATACACACATACGCACATATTAGTATATATATGTGTGTGTGTGTCCATATATTTATATACGGTTGTGAGAATATATACCCAACACACACACTCATATATACTATTCTCTATGAGTGACACACATAGGCACACATAGACTCACACACGCACAATATATATATATATATATATATATATATATATATATATATATATGTATATATATATATATATATGCTATTCTCTATGACTGACACACATAGGCACACATAGACTCACACACGCACAATATAAATATATATATATATATATATATGTATATATATATATATATACATATATCTATATATATATATATATATATATATTTGTGAATGTGTGTGTTGGATATATATACTCAGAGCATATAGAAATATATAAACACACACACGTATGTCTTATCTATGTATTCTCACACACAAATATGCAGACATACACATAGAGATAAGTATATATACTAATCTATATATGTGTCTATATATATATATATACATATATATACATATACATGTATATAACTAATCTACATATGCGTGTGTATATATACATGTATATATTTATACGGATATAGACAGTTGCACACACAGACAAACACACACATAGTGAGATTTTTATATATGATAGTATATGGTTATGAGTATGTATACCCAACACACACACACACACACATACACAAACACATATATATTATCACACACACAAATTTGTGTTGGGTATACATACTCACAACTATATATAAATAAATAAACACACATTTATATATAGTTATGAGTATGTATACCCAACACACACACACACACACACACTCATATATAGTAATCACTATGTATATATGTTTATGTGTGTGTATATATATATATATATATGTATATAGACACATGCACATAGAGATAAGTATACATGAGTGTGTGTGGGTCTATATATATGCTAACACACACATACACACACATATATACATATCTCCACACAAACACAATATATTTTAATTTATACTAATATATGTGTGGTTGCAACTATATATACACATCCATTATATGTTTATATATATATATATATATACATACGTGTTTGTGTCTATTTATTTATATACGGTTGTGAGCATGCATACCCAACACACACACACACACAAACACTCATATATATTAATCTCTATATATATGTATGTCACACACTCATACACTCATAAATACTTATCTCTATGTGTTATATATATGTATATATATATATATATAGGCATACATACATAGAGTTAAGTATATATGAGTGTGTCCCTATATATAAGAGTGTGTGTATGTGTGTGTTAGGTCTACATACTCACAACCGTATATAAATATATAGACACACACACCCATGTATGTGTTATATATGATTGTGTGTGTGTGTGTGTGTCTCCATATGTGTGTGTCTGTGTTTACAATTGTATATATACTTTTACACACATACACACATACACACATTTATATATAGTGTGTGTGTTATATGCACACACACACATAGAGATTAGTATGTGAACATACGCAGAAACACACACTCACAACTGTACATAAGTATAAGTATATATATACATCTGTGTGTGTGTGTGTGTGTGTGTGTGTATATATATATATATATATACACACACATATAAATATATAGATTTATATGGTTGTGAGTATGTATAGACATCTCTGGGTGTGTAATACATACATGTGTGCATCTATATGTGTGTGTTTGCAACAATATATATAAATATATACATGTTATATACATGTTTATATCTATATATATATATATATATAGGCACACACAAGCATACACACACACATAGAGATTAGTATATATGAGTTTGTGTGTTTGTGTGTGTACACAAATATATTAGTATATATTAGTGTGTGTTGGGTATACATATATATATATATATATATATATATATATATATATATATATAGACACGCACACACACATAGAGATTATATATGGTTGTGAGTATATATGCGACTATGTATACATGTAAAATTGTATATATGAGTGTGTGTGTATATATATTTATATATATATATATATATATATTATCTTATTTTGATACACATTTAAATAAAATATGTACCCCCCCCCCACACAAACAAACACACTCATATATACAATTTTACGTGTATACATAGTCAGATATATATAGATTAATATATATATAGGCACACATAGAGATTATTATATATGAGTGTGTGTGTTACTAATCTCTATGTGTGTGTCTATATATATATATATATATATGTATATTTGAGATTTGTATACACACACATATATATATACACACATAATCACACACAAACAAATATATATGCTAAGTTTATGTGTGTGTGTGTGTGTATACACATCTCAGATATACTAATTTCTTTGTGTGTGTATTTGTATGTGTGTATCACTCATATATACATACTCACAATCATGTGTAATATATATATGTGTGTGTATGTGTGTGTGTGTGTGGGGGGTATATATACTCACAACCATATAGACACACATACACACACACATGTATATAAATATGTAACACAAATGTGTGTGTGTGTGTCTATATATGTACAAGTATATATACTCAAGATTAGTATGTATGACTGTTTGTACATACATACACACTCACACACACACACACACACACACACACACACAATACTTAAGATTAGTTTATATGAGAGTGTGTTTGTGTGTGTGTGTATTATATATTCATATACATGCACACTCACCTACACACACACACATATAAACTAATCTCTAGTATTGTGCGTGTGTGTGTGATACAGTTGTGAGTATGTATACCCAACACAAGTACACATAAAGATAAGTATATATGAGTGTGTGTGTGATATGTGAGTATGAATATATACGTGTGTGTCAATATATTTATATATAGCTGTGGATATACATACTCACACACGCTCATATACATGCACACACATACACTCACACACACATGGGTATACATATTGACAACCATTTATATATATATATATATATATATATATATATATATATATATACATATTCACATGTGTGTGTGTGTGTTTATACACACACACACACATATATCTATATATCTATATATATATATGGTTGTGAGTATATATATGTGTTTGTGTGTGTGTGTGTATGTATCACAAACACACACCGTATATAAATATATGATCTCTTTGTGTGTGGTCAATATATATATATATATATATCTCTATGTGTTTGTGTGTGTGTGTGCATTATGTGTATGTATACACAACACATATACTTTTGTGTATGTGTGTGTGTGTGTGTCTACCCAACACACACACACACACATATAGAAATTAGTATATATGAGTGTGTGTGTGTATTTCTGTGTCTATAGAGGTGTGTGTCACTCATAATTGTGAGTATGTATACCCAACCCGCACACACTAATATATACTAATCTTTATGTGCGTGCGTATATATGAGTGTGTGTGTGTGCTGGGTATACATGCTGTGTGTGTGTATGTGTTATATATTAATCTATATGTGTGTTGGTTATATATGTAACAAACACACAACCATATATATATGTGCCTATGTATATATAGCATACACTCATATAAAGGCACAAATACACACACTCATATATACTTATCTCCATATGTGTGTGTGTGGCTGTCCCACAATCTCAATATATATATGGGTATATGTGTGTGTATATATTTTTATATAGTTGAGAGTATGTATAACCAACACACACATGTGTGTGTGTGTGTTGGATATACATACTCATACACATATATACATGCACACACATACACACACTTATATATATATATATA
>JACERR010000149.1:75000-79609 GCA_016760335.1 Gastrodia elata
TGTGTCACACACATATATAAAGATAAGTATATATGAGTGTGTTGGGTATACATACTCACACACATATATAATCTCTCACACACACATAGATATATATATATATATATATATATATTATGTGTCTGTATGTGTGTGTCACACACACACATAAAGTTAAGTATATATGAGTGTGTTGGGTATAGATACTCACATACATATATAATCTCACACACAAATACACATTAACACACTCATATATAGTAATCTCTATGTGTGTGTATTTTAGACACACACATACACACACATAAAAATTAGTATATACACATGCATGTGTCTGTGTATGCCTATAGTATATATTTGTGTTTGTGACAATCATATATACTAATATATATCTATATATAGAGTTTGAATACCATGTGTATATATCTATTTATTAATATAACACACACATATATATGAGTATGTATACCCAACACAGACTCACATGCACACATATACAACACACTCATATATATAGACACATATGTGTGTAGAGATTAGTTTATGTGAGTGTGTGTGTCGGTGTGTGTGTACGTGTATCTATTGCTTATACATAAAAATTAATCTCTATGTGTGTGTGTTTGTGTGTGTGTCTATATATATATATGATTGTGAATCTGTATACCCATCTCTATGTGTGTGTTTGTCTATGAGTATGTATTACATATATTTGTGTATGTGGGAGTGTGTGTGTGTTCACTCATATATACTTATCTCCATGTAGAGACATACACACACACACAACACACACACGCACATGTGTTTGTGAGTGCGATACATACACACACATATATACTAATATCTTTGAGTGTGTGTATTTGTGTGTGTATGTATCTGTCTATAGTTGTGAGTATGTATATGTGTGTGTGTGTGTACCAACTGTATATAAATACATAGACATATTTGAGTGTGTGTGTATGTGTGTGCCAATCGTATATAAATATATTGACATATATGAGTATGTGTGTGTATGTGTGTTTGTGTGCACACATACAAATACACACACATTTACATAAGTATATATGAGTGTGTGGCACACACAGACACATGCGTTGAGTGTGTGTATGATAACATATACCTATGTGCTGTGATAACACATATGTGTTTGTGTCTGACACACACACACATAGAGATTAGTATATAACATATACGTGTTATATACTAATCTTTAGTAGGTGTGTGTCGCACACACAAACTCATATATATAGGCATAGATACACACACACACACCGTACATGTATAGATACTAGTATATGTGTGTGTGATCCTTATGTGTGTATGTTGGGTATGAGTTTGTGTGTGTGAGATATAGACACATGTGTGTATGCGTATTGGGTATATATACTCAAAAATGTATATATATAAGACACACACATAGCCAACGCATACATGAATGTGTGTGTGTGCTGGGTATACATACTGAAATACATACTTATCCCTATGTGTGTGTGTGTGTCTATGTTTGTTGTGAGTGTGTATACATATACTCATCACCGTGAATATATAAAGACACACACACACAAACACACACACATAGATATTAGTATATATGAGTGTTTGTGTGTGTGAGTGTGTGTGTGTGTGTATATATATATATATATATATATATATATATATATATATATATATATATATATATATATATATATCCGCATTCATATTCACAACACACACACACACTCATATATACTTATCTCTATGTGTGTATATGTCATCACACACATGTACATACACACTAAAACATACAAACTCATTTATTCTAATCTATATACATGTATGTTTGTGTGTGTGTGTGTGTGTGAGCATGTTTATACAACACACACTCATATAAATTATATATACCTAACACACACACACACACACACACTCACGTATATGTTGGCTATGTATGCGTCTTATATATATACGGTTGTGAGTATTTATACCCAATATACACACACACACATATAGAGATAAGTATATGAGTGTGTGTGTGTGTGTGTGTGTTTATGCATAGTATATATGAGTATCACACACACAAATACACACATATAGAGATTAGTATATGGATTTGTTGTATGTGTGTGTCTCATATATATCGCACACACATGTTGGGTAACACACACACACACACACACTCATATAGTGTGACACACGCACACACTCGTATATACTTGTATCAATAGAGATGACTATTTATATATGCTCACAACATATACATGAGTGTATTATGGGTCTATGTGTGTGTATGTTTATCACACACACACACATATTCATATATGGTTAGAGACACCCATATATACTAATCTCTATATGTATGTGTTTGTGTATGTGTGTTTGTGTGTTGGGTGTATGAGTGTGAGTATATATATATATATGGATCACACACACACACAAACATGTACACATAGAGATTAGTATATATGAGTGTGTGTGTGTGTGTATGTCTGTGTATGTGCTGATATAGACACACACAGATATATAGATAAGTATAAATGTATATAACACACACACACATAGAAATAAGTATATATAAGTGTGTGTGTGTGCGAGGTATACATGTATACTTATCTCTTTGTCTATGTAAGCCTATATCACACACACACACACACATACACCCATACACATACACACACATGCACACACACTCATATACACTATTCTCTATGTGTGTGTGTGTATGTTATATCTCTGTGTGTGTATGTGTTAATATATGAGTGTGTTTATATACCCAAGTATGTATACCCAGCACACACATACATTCAAACACACACACACATGTGAGTGTTTATGTGAGTATGTGTTGTGCCATGTGTGTGAGTATGTATACCTAACACACACACACACACACATGTGTATACATGTATATAACATGTGTGTGAGTCTCTATATATATATCTATGTGTGTGTGATAACACATACGTGAGTGTGAATATGTATATCCAACACACACACACACACACACTCATGTGTTAGGTATACATACTCATAACCACACACACAAACACACACAAACACACACACACACACACACACATATATATATATATATGAGTGTGTGAGATTTGTATATATAGACATATATCTATGTGTGTACAAACACACACACATAGAGATAAGTGTATATGATAAAATACACACATATAGATTAGTGAATATGAGTGTATGTGTGGTCTATGTGTGTGTGTATTAGGTATACGGTATGTCTGAGTATATATACCCCAACACACAAATACACACACACACACCACACGCACTCATATATAGTAATCTCTATGTGTGTGTTTATGTATGTGTGTATATATATTTATATAATCACATAGTATATACACACATGCACATATAGACACACACACACACACACACAAAACACACCACACACACACACAACACACACACACAGATATATATATATATATATATATATATATATATTTATATATTTATACATATATATACAAATCTGACACACACACACACACACACAACCGTATATATATATATCTATATATAGACACGCACACACAATGTGTGTGTATATTATGATTAAGTATGTATACCCAACAAACACTCACAACCGTATAGACACACACACACACAATCATATATATATATATATATATATATATATATATATATAAATATATAGGCACACACACAATGTGTGTTGAGTATATATATATATATATATCTCTGTGTGTGTGTGTGTGTGTATGTGTGTGTATGTGTGTGTGTTTGGGTGTGCATGTGCGTGTGTGTGTGTGTGTGTGCGTGTGTATGTGTGTGTGTTACATATACGATTGTCAGTATATATATACTAATCTTTATGATTATATACACATAGTGATAAGTAAAAGTGTAATATATATAGGTGTGTCTATATATTTATATATAACACACATATAGAGATTAGTATATATGAGTGTGTGTGTGTGTGTGTGTATATACATATATATATATATATATATATATATATATATATATGAGTATATATTGACACATACATATGTGCTATCACACACACATAGATATATATATACACACGCACATGGAAATTAGTATATGGGTGTGTGTGTGTCCTTAACAAATACACATACACACACACAACCAACATACACACACACACTAACACACACACACACAGACACATAAACACATCTCTACATACATATATAGAGATAATTACATATGAGTGTGTAAGTGTGTATCTAAATTTTTATGTGTAACACACACACACCGTATGTAAAAATACTCACACATATTAGTATATATGAGTGTGTGTGTGTGTGTGTGTGTGTTGGGGATACATACTTAGATACACACACACACACACACACACAGATATATATATATATATATATATATATATACATATATATTTATATATTTATACATATATATACAAATCTGACACACACACACACACACAACCGTATATATATATATCTATATATAGACACACACACAATGTGTGTGTATATTATGATTAAGTATGTATACCCAACAAACACTCACAATCGTATAGACACACACACACACAATCATATATATATATATAAATATATAGGCACACACACAATGTGTGTTGGGTATATATATATATATATATATA
>JACERR010000150.1:0-2500 GCA_016760335.1 Gastrodia elata
ATATATATATATACTAATCTCTCTATGTGTGTGTGTGTATTGGGTATGTATATCCAATACATACCCACGCACACATATATACTAGACACACACATGTGTTGTCACACAACACATGTGTGTGTGTGTGTGTGTGTCTATATATATGTACTATATGTGTGTGTTGTGTGTGTTGAGAATACATACTTATACATAATGTCTATATATTATTATATATGAGTACACACTTATATATACTTGTCTATATTAGATAAGCATATTTGAATATATAATACATATGAGTGTGTGTGTGTGTGCATGTCTGTGTGTGTTATCACACACACACACACACATAGAGATATGTGTGTGTGTAATAACCCACTTAAATACACAAACAAACACATATAGATGTGTGCACACTATATATAATTGTATACCCAACACACACACACATATAAAGATTAGTATATATATATGTGTCATACACCTACACATAAATACACACACACATATACACACACTTATGTATACTAATTTCTATGTGTGTGTGCTTATGTATTGGGTATACATACTATTCTCCATATGAGTGTTTGTGTGTGTATTGGGTATATATACTCACAACTATATAGTGTGTGTCTTCATGTGCATGTGTGTGTGTGTGTATGTGTGTGTGTTGGGTATACATACTCACAACACACACACACACACACAAGTATACTAATCCTTGTGTGTGTGTGTGTAATATTATGCACACACACACCTATGTGTTTTATAGAAATACACAGTTTGTGTATTGGGTGTATGTATGTTGTGTATACAGTTGTGTTGGGTATACATACTCACAACACACGCACACACACTCATACATATATACTAATTTTCTGAGGGCAAAACCGTGAGGCATTTCAGGCCAAAGCGGACAATACATTGGTACTTAAGAGTTTGTGCTGTTACAAATGGTATCAGTGTAAACCATAGAGTGTCAAATAGGAGCTAAGTGTCATACAGGGCAAAGTACCACTTCATGTGAGCAGCCACTTGAACCCATGATGGTTAAGGTGCTACATGGTTGTGGGAACCTCTTGAGCCTGTAGTAGTCACCTCTAGTTCTATCTACTCAATGGTTGGTTCTTGGATCTGTGTGTGGATACTGACGAGGACGTCAGTTACTTAAGTTGGGGAGATTGTGAAGACCCACTTAAATAGTAATAAGTAAACCTCTTAAATTTCGAGGCGCCTTTTGAGATAACGATGGAGTTCTAGATAAGAACTCCAAGGTTAAGCGTGCTCAGGTGGGAGCACTCTCAGAATGGGTGACTTGTTGGGAAGTTATCTTCTAAGAGGAAAATCGTGAGGTCTTTCTGGCCAAAGAGGACAATACCTTGGTTCTTAAGAGTTTGGGCTATTACATACACACACACACACACTGTATATATAGTCACACACACCCATACTCAAAAACACACGTACATAGAGATTGGTATATATGTGTGTGTCACATACGGCTGTGAGTATATACGTATGTTGGGTATACATAGAATTTTATATAAATATTTAAAGATTATTATATATGAGTGTGTGTGTATGTGTTGGGTATACATATGCACACACACTGCACAACATACACACACACTCACACACTCACATGTGTCTGTGTTTTAGTGTGTGTGTATGTGTTAGGTATACATACACACACTCATATATAGACATATACACACACATACACACATAGATATAACACACACTTTAAGATTAGTATATATAATTGTGTGTGTGTGTGTGTGTGTGTGATATAGGCACACACAGACATAGAAATAAGTATACATGTATACCTAACACACATGTGTGCCACATACAGACACACACACACACTCATATATATGTGTGTGTGTGACACATATGTATATACGTATATTTATCTGTGTGCATACGTGTGTGTGTCTACTACGGGTGTGAGTATATATGAGTATGTGTGTGTGTGTACATATATATATGAGTGTTTGTGTGAGTATGTCTATATATATATATATGTATATACACACACACACACACATACACACACACACACACACACACACACACACATAGAGATATGTATAATAATTTTTATGTGTGTGTGTATATGTGCATATATATGTGTTATGAGTATGTATACACATCTATATCTGCATGTGTATATGAGATTAGTATATTTATATGTGTATATGTGTGTGTATAGTGTGTACCATATAAATATATATACACATATAGAGACACACACACATAGAGTTAGTATATATGAGCGTGCGTGTGTGTGTGTGTGTGTGTGTTGGGTATACATGCTTACACACGCTGTATACTAATTTCTATGTGTGTGTTATCATATATACTTATCTCTATGCATGTGTATTTATATATACAGAGATATATGTCTATATATACTAATCACACACACAAACACACACAACTATGCACACATACACAGACACGCAAATACACATGCACACACAAACATAAATATACACACACACAAAAAGATTACTAT